>NBIV01000085.1:0-256713 GCA_003194525.1 Gracilariopsis chorda
GCGATGCGCTTCGGCTATTCTTTCGTCGTTTTCCGCATTGCTTTTTCCGAATCGCGGTTCAGCCGCTACTCCGCTCGTCTGCGTTCATCTGTGGCGGTTGCTCGCGCCGTTTTCTACTAGAAAAGAATGCTGTGCCCTGCATTTGTGGCGAGAGAGCTGCCACGGCGGTAAGGTGTACGATTTTCCTTCGTACAAAGTGCTTCACCTCCGGTCCCAAAAATAACGCTCCAGCAGTTGTAGTAACGGCCGAAGAACACGCCACGTGATATCTTGTTTGCCATGTCATGCCATTGTGTCTGCGGCTAGTGTGTCGCAGCAACCTACACCTTAATCGTAGTGCCGTGTATGTGTAATGTTAAATAGTTCTCACCATCCTCCGTATCTTTCTACCCTTCCACTATGCAACCAAGTGTCCAGTTGAAGCCTTTGTTGCATTTCGAGTGTGAATTAAGCCTCTCATTCCTCATAAACTGACTTTACGATGCCCATGGTTCTTGAAAATCTTTGCGGGATAGATACTAAGTTCTCAATGCTTGGAACGTCAGCGCCATAAGGAATAGGCAACCAAGCTAACAAGAAGCTACTGCGTACGAATCCTCTTTCTGAAATGCATCATAGGTGGCGGGCATAGACGTCATACCACTCTCACTCATGGAGCGTCTTAATGAAGAAGCTTACACAGGACAGCGCACCAAATGACATGTATGATTAGGACATCAGATCTGCCAGAGGTATATTATAGATTTGTGCGTGTTCCAAACACCCACTTGGGCTGACCGCTTCGTCATGTTCTACCTTTGCATCAAGAAGAGTAATTTAGAACGTGCTCTTGACAACTCATATGCTCACTCAATCCTGAGGCATGTAACGGTAATGTCCCTGTTGGAGCATTGCGTAATATCTGAGGAGATGGCTTCAAGGAATACAGTCCGCGGATTCAGATCGTCTGACAGACGTTTTCGCAGTGTGAACAAAAGGAACAGGAAGGAAAACTGACAAGTGGTGCGATTCACCGCGCGTCTTATGTCGATAAAATCGGCTGGGAGCAAACAAAAACGTAGATGTGGGCCAGCGTTGTGAGTGCTAGGGTTCCAACAGAGACGCACAGAATTCATCGGTGCTCGTTGGTGATCTCAAGCAGCATAAAAACGCAGTGACGCCCGGCTCAATGCTTTTCGGTGTGAGAACTCTTGCAACCCGGCGAAGACGACTAGGACGTCCTCATCAACCAGAGCGATGTACTCAACACGAATTTGTATTCTAATGTGGGTGACTTTGGTCACAATGGTGTATGGCACAGAAATCCGTACAACGCCGGAGGGTATTCGATTCGTACGTACGCCATCTTCGCGGTTCAGTAACATAACCGATTTTGATATGACGACGCGTTATGCGATTGTATCAGGTTTGCGAATGGCGTACACGGACACGGGATATGCCAAACACGGCACCATTCTTTTGCTGCACGGAGAGCCGGACTGGGCGTATCTTTATCGCTTCATGATCCCAGTGTTTGTTCGCAGTGGATACCGTGTCATAGCACCCGACTTGATCGGCTTTGGTCGCTCTGACAAACCCATTAACCGGTCAGCGTATACGTATGACTCGCATGTGAAGTGGGTGAAAATGTTCTTAAGAAAGCTTAATCTGAAGGGATTGCACTCATTTCTACAGGATTGGGGAGGCATGATATCGCTAACGATTGCGGCTGAGGAAGGTTGGCGGTTTGATCGTCTAGTGATCGCAAACACTATTCTGCCGGATGGAAGTGGAATTGACAACTTTCTGGAATGGCGTAATTTCTCGCAGTCTGTTCCGGTGTTCAGCGCAGGACAGATCATCAACTGCGTTACACCGCAAGGGCTGAGTGACGCAGAAATAGCAGCGTACAACGCACCTTTTCCCAGTGAACTTTATCAAGCTGGAGTAAGACAGTTTCCGATGATAGTGCCACTGACGCCGAGGGATGTGGGCGTCGAACGGTTCATAAGGGTGCGAGAACGGATGAGCAAGTGGAAGAAACCGGTGTTACTGATGTGGGGTTTAAGAGATACTGTTCTGACCGAGCGATTCTATAGGGACTTCAGCCAGTTGATTCCCGGTACGGACGGGCAGCCGCATACGCTTTACGCCGAAGCAGGCCACTTCCTGCAGGAAGACGTGGGTCCATATCGCCGATGCGATGGTGCGCTGGTTGGAGGACTCGGGCGCCACGCCGAGTTGCCCATCATCGTCTTTCATGCGTAGGGACGTGAATAAATCTAGAGACCAACAATGCTTTGTGCCTGAGGCGCTCTCCAGTGTTTCGCGACGTGCACACGCGGCATACCAAGGGTAGTGGTGCACGGGACACGAATGAAAGGAAGGAAATAACAACGTAAAGGTGAATAGTGTTGCTGTTTCGGTCTGTTGAGATAAAGGTTACCATGGTATTACATGGTATTAAGGCTAACGTTGGTAATGAGAAAAGCCTACGGTGCAACGCCTTCTAACCCTTTTTACCCCTGGTACCGGGGTCGGAGGCTTTTGCTCCTTACCCTTCGTATAGATTCCAATTAGACCAGACAAAGGGTGGAAGAAACAACAAAAACGAACGAGATCAAGAAAGCGGCTTTAACAAGTGCAGTTGTGAACGGCATGATCCACGTTTCGTGTCAGGCATTCCCCCCCCATCCGTGCCCTAGGTGGAAAAGGCGTAGAGGGGGTGGAGTCCCTATGAGATTCGATCTCATTTTAAGGACCAATCCCCTCGCCGCTTCCACCCCAGGTGCCACTCACCACTACCCGCCACCGGACAAGCCATCCCCACTGCCGAACCCCCGCCAGATTGACCATACTTCTCTACCCCCGCTACATCACCCTTTGGACAGCAGTACCCATCATGCCGAACCCCAGGAAAACGGCGTCCCTTTGCCTGTTTCTGTTGACCGACAACTGCAGAATACATTGCCGCCGCTATGTGCCTTCCCTGCGATCACTGCCCTCCCGTCTGCAAAAGCTCCCGCTGCTTGGAGACACAGACTCGCTCCTGCGCTACCTCAACACCGACATCAACTTTGCCTCCGCCCAATCTTCCACTTCCAAACCGCCCCCAAACCATACCCCAATCAGCACTGTACCCCCACAGAAAATACTATGTTGACACAATGCAAGGAAGGAAATTTACTTGTCTAGACGGGTACTGACTAAAGGTAGAAAGCAGATGCAGTGGAGCAACATTCTCCAGACTGCAGCAGTTTGCCGCAAATACCAGGCCACTCAATATTCCGCGCACGTATATAGTGGGGGCCTGGGCTATAATATTGTTGAGCTTGGTATACTGCTTTTCTATCGTGGTCTCATTTCAGATATGCGACGCAGTATTTCTTCCAACTCCACTAGTTAATCGTTGCACCAACTAAACTCCCTGATGCTGGAAGGGATTCCATCGCTAGTATCTTGTGCAGTAGTTGCTATAATGACGGGATACGTGTCATCAAACTTCTCAGCCTCCATATCAATAAAAAGGTAGTATGGAACAGAATTATTTGACGAGCTAGAATAAATCTGTCATCTTGCGAATGATAGAGGTTTCAACTGGCCGTGCCATCATGATTTTGTTTAAGAAGACATTAAATGGTATTATGTAGACACAAGATACCCTAAGACGAACAGTGCTGTAGCCGAGGTGGCTTTTCATTGCAGAAAAGGTCCCATGAGAGGATATTATGAGTTATTACCCAGACCTAGTATGCATAACTAGAGATTATGTGCCTAGACTAATTTTCTATAAAAGCCTGAGGTCGGCGGCCTCTGTGTTGCAATGCCCCAAAGAGGAAAAAACACTGAAAGACGTTCGGAAATCTTCTTCTCACGAGGTGAACCCAGTTGGGTAGAGCCCTCCCAGAGGTGTCACGGCGAAGCCGGTTTGTAAGACCAGGGACACCTGTCGCGACTCGCGCAGGGAGGTGAAGGCGAAGAATCGGTATCCGCGTGAGCGGGGTGTGATCCTCAGTAGAGGTATGTTTCCACGTAAGTGGGGGTGTGTGAGCGGATGCGCACACGAGGGCCGCGGATAGCGGGAGGTGCTACCCTAAAAAGGGGAAAAGGAAGGGCGAAGAGGAGGAAAAGAGGACGATGTGAGTCGCGAGAGCGACGAGCAGATACGGCAATGCCGGTGGACAGGACTCCCTATACAGGGCGAAACACCAAATATGATTGGAACAATTATACTCCCAGTGATGGGTCCCTTTAGATGTGCAAGGGGGTTAGATGTCCCGTGGTTTACGGCGTTTCCCTCCAAGGAGGAGTAGAGTACGCGCGCAAGCGGCAACAACTAGAGCCAATTCCCCAGGTTGGGGTCCCTTGTTGGGGAAGGTTTACTGGTGCGACGGCAGTGCGCCGTCGCACTAAGTACTAGCTTCACAGAAATGGGTGTGAAAGTAATAAATAATATTAACTAAAATACTCCACATTTCGTGGCAACATCCACTTACTGTGGCCAACCGCCAATTGACCCATAACCGTGTCCCACGTGTCCATTACCCACCATTGTGGGGCGTAGTTCATATACACACTACACAACCGATAATATCGGGAAAGCGTTCAAGTACCAGAATCCCTCCCTGAGGGCGTTTGCACTACATATCCCCCCCCCTAAGACGTGAAAACGACTGCAGACGCGGAGGGTTCCCAGACGAAAATGGGTGATAAAAGCGCGTACGCTGTCTCCGGTTCTTCTTTCCTGGCATAGCTGGCTATTGTATTATAGTGTTGTGGGGAGCTAGCTGCTCCCTTGAATAAACTTTCCCGTTTTGAACGGTGATTCTCGTTTGAGTTCCCCGTCTTCGACGGACCTTTCCTTGTTATCCTTTCCTATCGCCCTCCGTTCGCGCGGCAACGTTACCCAACTTGGGCATTTACCAGCGTGGCTGGAGCTGCAGTTCCCGTTTGACGGTGGTATCGCACGACCTGCGACCGTGGGAGGTGTTCGATTGGCTCCACGTATCCCCACTGGGGTCATACCCGTACCAGCGGACGCGGTATTGTAGAATACCATCCTGGTCCCAGGTGTGTCCGACAAGTCGGTGTACTACGAACTCTCGTTCGTAGACCTGCCGGCCGTGCCGGGTGGTGGTTGTACTTCCTTGCGGAGGCTGCCCGCTGTGCGGTATAATGTCTCTTAGCAGGGTGTTTGGCGATAACTCCGGCGTTGCCGTGCGCTGTGATAGCGGCCGCTGCTCATGCCGGAAGATATCCCTCAAGAGGGTGTGTGGTTGCCACGGTTTTCACCGGCAAGTCATTCCCTATTGGGGCAGGTTCATTTCCGCTTTCGCGGTATTGCGGCGAACCGCCAGTCGGCGGGGGACTTGGGCTCCGCCTTCGCGGTTGAGCTCACGAACCGCGAGTTTGCGGGAAGATGACCGCTCCTGCGGAATCGGCATTTCCACAATCCCCTGGGGGGTCCCGTGCGACACGGTGATTGGGTGGCAAACCGCCTCCCTGCCAGGCGCACGAGCGCTCTGCACCATACGTTCCGGCGATGCCGTGGTGTCCCCGGCTACTGACGGGTTGCCTGGGGCTAACTCCGGTACACCGGTATTTTGGTCAAAATTCCCTTTGGGGGGTGCCGTGCAGGTGCCGATGACACCCTTTTCAGGGCTTGGCCACTAAGTGCGGTGCACCGTCTCCACGCGGAGGAGCAGCGTCCGGTATGACCGGTTTCGAGCGTGCAATGGCGTGCGCTTTTTCCGACTTCCTCGGTTCTTCGCCGCAGCGTTGCGGGGGTTGGCGCAAATTATTCCCCGGAACGGGGGCTTCAATTCTGTCGACGACGGGAGGCGTTTTCCGGCGCTTGCGGGCCAGGGCCTGAAGCTTCGGCTGCGGCTTGGCTGCCTTTTTCCCCAGGTTGGGTGTGGGGATTTCCCAGCGGCGCTGGTGTATCTGGGCGCCTCTTCTCCGCAAGGCGCGGGTCTGATCGACCTGATTGAACCGCTTCCGCGGGACTTCCGCCAACGGCGGCTTAGAGGCATCGCCCTGCTCAGGGGATTGGGGGCAATCGTCACCATACTCCATTATCGGGGATCCTTCCCTGACAGGGGTGTGCGGTAGTTGCGCTTCAACTTCCCGTGTAGCACGGTATATTTTCCGCGTTTGTGGCGATTGCCTCCGGGGATGGATCGGGCGATTGCATTTCCGCTGCTGCGGTATTGGAGGGAGGCTTCTCGTTTTTCCCGTGACAAACGGTGTATTTGCCGCTTTTGCGGGCCTGCGCGTCTGGTTCCTGTTGCACAGCACTGCCGGGGAACGGGGGATTAGTGTCGCGTCACATACTCCGTGCTCCACGGTCAGTTTTCCGTATCTTACGGTGTGTTTCCCGTTGCGACGGCGATATCGTTCCTCGAAAACGAGTGTTCTCCTCCCCCTCCTTAGACGGAGCGGCGGGATAAGGGATAACATTCCCGCTTGGCGGGTATAAATGGGCGCCAATGGGGCGGGCGTGGTAGGGGCGGGCGCTGAGAGGCCCGAATTACCCGACTGAGCCGGTGAATCCGACAGGGTCGGTAGGTCTGAGAGTCCCCGGCTGGGGTATGGTAGTACCATAGGCCTAGTACTCCCGGATGATTCCGGTGTTGCAGAGTCCGTAGAAACGGGGTTGCCTGGATCCAGGACTACCTCTGATGAGGGAGGAGGGGCAAGGACAACACGATCACGGGAAAATCCGTTCGTGCGTGTCGCCCATCTCTACCACGACAGTGTCGGTGTTCACAGAGATGACCTTGAATGGTCCATCCGCCACAGGCGAGAGTTTATGGCGCTTCTCCCGTTCCGGGTTGTAGTACTCCTTCCTGATGAAGATGTAGTTATTCGCCCGAATCGGGGACGGTTTTCCTCGCAGGCGAGCATCAAAATCCCGCTTTTAAGCGGCTTGTTCCCGTGCCATAGACTTCTCGCGCAGCGGGGACCAGCTTGGAAAGCCATTGTTTCCATTTCTGCTGGTAGATACCCACTCATGGGAGGTTTGTCCAAGGTAGCTTGGGGTTCCAGCGCCACAGGCGGGGGTGTTCTAGATAGAACCAACTCGAATGGCGCAACTCCGGTAGTCCGGTGTACCTGCTTATTGTACGCGTAGGTTACTGCATCAGCGTACATGTCCCAGTTCTTTGGGTGGTCTGCGACGCAGGAACGTAACGCCGCGAGTAACGTCCGGTTTAAACCGTTCAACTTGCCCATTACACTGGGGGTGGTAGGTAGTCGTGAACAAGTTCTTGACATCCAGGATGCGACAAACATCCTGGAAGAACTTGCTCACGAACTGTTTCCGGTTATTGGAGAGCACCTCCACAGGGGGACCGTAGACAAAAATCCAGTGCGTCACCAGAGCCTGGGCCACCGTGAGAGCGGTTATCCTCCGAAGAGGGACAGTCCGTACCAGCTTAGAAAAGCGGTCGGTAATGACAAGTAGAAACTTGTTTCCACGTTTCGTGGTGAGCAGTGGTCCGAGAATATCGAATCGCGATAAACTCGAGCGGCGCCCTTGCGGGGAATAGTTTCATCTTCTTCGCTATTTTTGCGGAGCTTGACGCGATTCTTCGCGCATTCGCTACAAAACCGCACGGTTTGCGTACCAATCCACCGCCATGGCGGGCCAATAGAAATCCCTTCGCAGGGTTAGGTAGAGTTTCCTCCCACCTGGGTGACCTCCAATGGGGGCGTAGTGTGATAGATGTAACACCCGTGACTGCAGGGAATGAGGTACCACAATCTGTGGGCAGGCTTCGACCTTCCTTACGAGGTAGCCTTTGTCGTTTACCCGAAAGGGAGATCTTCACCACCGTTTAAGACGGGCACGAATCCTCGTACAGAATGGGTCGCCGAATTGTTCTCGGATCATTTCTTCCGGTGATACCGGTACAAAGTTTCCCGGTAACGGGTTCTCAGATTCATCTCGCGATGCGAGTAGTTCGTCAAAATCAGCATCCTCGTCCCAGTTTTCTGGCCCAGCCTCGACGGCACATTCCGGATCATCCGGGTCTATGGCCATGAAACATGGGACTTCATCATCCTCCGTTGGAGTGCTTCCCCACTTGTGGGTAACCGCGACAGAGCGTCGGCTTGGGTGTTCTGCGCGCGCCCTTTTTATAATTGACTTGAAAGTCATATTCCGCGAGGCGGAGTCTCCAGCGCATGAGGCGTCCCGACGGGTCGGAGATATTCATTAACCACCTCAATGAGGAATGATCCGTGTACACGGTTGAAGTGAACTTCCATAAGGTAGGGGCGCAGAGTGGTCATCGCCCATACGACGGCGAGGCACTCTTTCTCCGATACGGAGTAGTTCCGCTCATGAACATTGAGCGAGCGCGACCAATAACCAATTGGATGTCGTTTCCCCTCTGGGGTGGTTTGAAGAAGAGCACACCCGACTTGGTAGTCGCTCGAGCCCGTATCTACGGAGTATGGCAACCCAATTTTTGGGAGATGTAGGATTGGTGCTGATGTGACAGCCTCCTTCAAGGAGTTAAAAGGCTTCCGATTGCTTCGGGCGTAAATGTTCCCAGCTTTGGGGGTTCCCCTTTCGCAACAACGCGTTCAGGGGCGCCGCAGTATCCGAAACGTTCGGGATAAACCGTCGATAGACGTTGACCAGCCCCAAAAAGGAGCGCAGTTCCGTTTGAGTACGGGGCTCTTTCGCCTCAACGAGGGATTTGACTCGAGCTTTCTCGATCGCTAACCGCCCAGGACGGATAATGTGACCCAGATACTTCACAGTATCTGTGAAGAACTCGCATTTCCTCAACTTGAGGGTAATTCCCGCATCGCGGAGTACGGTCAGCACGTCTCGGACGTGAGTGAGATGGTCGTCCAACGAGTTGGAGAAGATGATAATATCATCAAGGTAGACCAGACAACTCCGCCACTTAAAGCGGTTGAGTAGAATATCTACTGCACGCTGAAAGGTGCGGGGGCGTTGGTTAACCCAAATGGCATCCGCTTCGAAGCGGCTAAGTTCCTTCGTGGCAGGTGAATGTGGTTTTATCGCGATCCTCCTGTCTGACAGGTACTTGCCAGTATCCCCAATTGGCATCGAGGGCCGTGAACACGGTGGCGTCTCCAAGGGAGTCAATGCACTCGTCCATACGAGGGATAGGGTACGTGTCCCTAACGGTCACGGCATTGAGCCGGCGGTAGTCGACACAGAACCTCCAGGTTCCGTCGGCCTTCAAAGCCAGTACAACTGGGGATGCCCAGGGTGATTGAGCGGGCTCAATCACACCTGCGCGGAGCATCTTGTCCACTTGGGACTGCTCCTCTTCCTGAGCTTTCGGACCTGCCCTGTAAGGGGGTTGTGCAACCGGTCGCGCACCGGGGATTAAATCGATCCGGTGTTCCGTTGCATTAATCTCCCCAAGCGAGCCATCCCACATTGTGGTGAATTCCCGTAACATGGTACGGAGTTTGTCGCGGTGCGACTCTGGCACGTGGCTGAAGTCCAGCGCTTCAAGTGCTTTTTCCGGATCAATCCGGTCGTTGCTCGATGGAGCATTGTCCTGTGGAACAGGTGTGGTTCGCAATTCCGAGTTACTCGGTATGTTGGACGCTGAAGTAGCGGTTTCCTACCCCTCCTTATACTTGACGTCTTCGGACGGCGGGGCGAACTCCTCAGAAGAGGTGGTAACTCCGAGTACATCGGCGGCTGTCATCTTCGTTGGCAGCATTCCCATAGGATGGGGGGTTACACTCCCAATTAATTGGGGTTTTACCAGATACTGGGGGTGTTTGCCAAGGTTGGCAACCAATATCCGGAAAGGAACATCCGGGGAAATAGAGACAATTCCATTAGCCAGCGCCAGCTGGGATTTCTCGTACAACGAGGCGAGGGGTTGTATAACCCGAAGACCGTGTTGACGGGAATTTACCTGCACCCAGACTTGGGACTCAGGCGGTATAGAAACCGAGGCAGCGACGCGGAGCTTGGTGAACTCGCGGGATGCGGGCGATGGTTCCTGCGCAGCAGGGAGCGGAACTTGTTTCCGAGAGGACCGCTTTAGAGGGCGGCGAACAATCGAAACCGACGATCCGTCGTCAAGTTCTACACGCCTGAGGCGGGGCCTGATTGCGTCGACAAATCTGTCGAAGTAATCACATCCCAGTATCACTGGTGCTGCCAATGAACGGCAAACGATGAAGTCCAACTTCACCACAGAGGTACCAAGTCTCACGACGAGGTCCACTGTGCCCACCGTTTGTAACGGATTGTTGTTTGCATCCGAAATGTCGGGGACCGCGTTAGAGCGGCTACGAGACCGCACAAGCGGGGGTAGCAATGATTCCACAACAAAGTTGGGACCTGCACCTGTATCCAGGACGGTGAGAAACCTCACCATAAACTGGGGATCAAGGCCAAGGTCGGCATATACCTTATAATTGCGCTTGGCCAAGACCAAGAATCTACCGGGAATCCGTGGGTTTTTACTCCGTATCCACGGGCCAAGCAACACACCGAGGTGCGCAGAGTCCACGTCAGCGGGGTCTTTCCTCGAGAAGACTTTCACCGGGGAGCGAGGCGAGGACGCCTCGGGCGCCAACAGCCTCATTCTTGAGGACGCCTCTCCCAAAGGGGAGACTCCCTCAGTTAGTTTTCCGCCTTCGGCGGTGGGTTGGTTTCCTCGACAAAGAGTGCTTCATCCCGTTCACGGGGGTTTCTATCTGCATAAGCGGGGGTTGCAACGGATGGTTGCGCGATCTCCCGAATCGGGGTGTATGACGCTTGCCGCGCACGCGGGGTCTGTGGTAGGGCATGGGAAAAGTCCGTTTTAGCACGGAGGTAGGAAGCCGTCGGGACGGAACGTTTCTCCTCTGGAGTGAGGGCCTCATAATTTGCCACCACCTTGGCCATATCCTTCAGTGAACAAATACACTGAGGAGAGGTATGGCCATGGGCATAGCACAGGTGGCAAATGAGAGCCAATACAGCGACACGCGGATTATTATTCCGAGTATCGGAGAAGCGAACCGCAGGGCGGGTGTCAGTCCATCCAGGCCGTTGATACCGGGATTGACCGTTTGAAAACGGGAGTCGTTGGGGTTGAAGCCGACTGTTACCACCGTACAAAACGGGGTCTTCCGTTCCAGTATCACGGGTCATCTCCGTCGTTGACGGTAAATCACTGGTGGTTATCAACACACCATCCTCCTGCACCAAATGCACGGTACCAAATCCCTGTCCAGGGTTCCCATCCGCGGTGAGCGGGAGTGAGGAAGCTTCGCTTTCCAGCAACAACGCCTTGGCGGATTTAGACCGATTGTTCGGAGTTCTTGCACGGAGTGCATCCCCTTCCGCTCGGGCGTGTTGGACCAGCTCGAGATAGGTGATCCTCCGCTTTTCCTCCCGATAACGGGTAAGTAAAATCCGGATTGCCGGGTCAATACCATCGGTGAACATGGTACTGCGCTCCCCAGCGGGGTATACGTTACCACATCTGTGGAAAGCCTTGTTAAGGCGCACCAAGTAATCGGTCTTGGTCTCTCCAGCACGCTGGCGTGTATCTCGCAAAGCGAGGATAGCCTGCTGAATAGCGGTGTTTGTGGCGTAGGAGCGCAGTAGATACTGCACAGCCTCCGGCCAGCAAGTAACTCCTCCCTCGGAGGCACGAGAAGACCCTCTGACAGAGTTGTATTGGTCCTCCGCCATTCCCCGTAAGAAATACGGTAAAGCCAAATAGGCTTGTCCCTCATTCATACCGAGGATATCGGCCTCCGCTACAAAGCGGGATAGGAAATCCAGTACTAGGACTGGGTCCTATCCAGTGAAATACTGGTTGCAGAGCGAGAGCTGCATTCGCTTAATGCATTCTCGCACCTTTCCCGTACCACGGGGCGTTCGTCCAAGTGACGAGTCTTCGAGCCGGTAGTACCGGTATGATAAAAGCTTCCGGTAATCTGGGTTTGTCGGTTTCAATTCCCGGAGACCGGGGTGTCTTCTCCCCTTCTGGCGGGCTGGGACCACACCTTCAGTGGCCGATGACCGCTTCGAGCGGGAGGAGTAGCCTCGCTTCTTGTCCTCTGAGTCGGAGTCCGAAGAGCTCGAGCTAACCGAATGGTTTTGGGATGAGTCCGACGATGTCGAAGAATCGGAGTCCGAATATTTTCGGTGGTGTTTCCGTCGATGACGGCGTTTCTTCTTCCCAGAAAGCTGGTTGTTGTGCGACGCCTCGTTTACCGGATCACCCGGGGATGGTTTGTCCATGAGGACGAACTGCTCCAGCGTCTCCAGGTGGGCACGAATCCGATCAAATCGGGCTTCAACTCCTTCGATGAAGGTGGCAGGTTGTCCCAAACTCTCCAACACGGAGTTGACGTCAGACCGTAAAATACGGAGTTCCTCGGCGATCTCCTTTACGGGGGTTGCCAAGACCACCTCTTGGAGTGATTTTAGTTCCCCTACAAGGGTGTCATGGGCGGTCCACAGAGCGTGGACCTGGGATTCCAGGGAAGTCCCCTGGGGGGTGTTATCGCCCGTTTAACGGGGGTTTGAAGCCACGACAGCGGGAGCGGGCCGGGGTGCCTGGGGCACTGCGGCAACAGCCGGAGTCGATGCTGCATTCCCCTGCAGGGGTGATAACGAGAGCAAAAGAAGGTTCCGGGGTTCCCGGTCGGGGGTATCATTCCGCGATGAAGCGGCCCCAGTACGGCTGGAACTTGTCCGTATAAGGATACAGGGTACGAACCGAACATCGGAGGTGTCCGCGTTGTCGCGGGAGCGACTACGCGTAACCACTGGCTCCGCATCGGAGGGACTTCTCGACATGAGAAAATACCGTTACGACGGGGAACGATCACGGAACTTCCAGTAAATAAAAACAAACCTCGTAAGAGGGAAAACAAAAACCGATTCTAGGTCGGGAGACCACTTTGTGGTGCAATGCCCCAAAGGGGAAAAACACCGAAAGAAGTTCGGGATCTTCCTCTCACGAGGTGAGCCCAGTTTGGTAGAGCCCTCCAAGAGGTGTCACGGCAAAGCCGGTTTGTAAGACCAGAGACACCTGTCGCGACTCGCGCAGGGAGGTGAAGGCGAAGAATCGGTATCGGCGTGAGCGGGGTGTGATCCTCAGTAGAGGTATGTTTCCACGTTAGTAGGGGTATGTGAGTGGATGCGCACACGAGGGCCGCGGGTAGCAGGAGGTGCTACCCTAAAAAGGGGAAAAAGGAAGGGCGAAGAGGAGGAAGACAGGACGATGTGAGTTGCGAGAGCGACGAACAGATACGGCAATGCCGGTGGACAGGACTCCCTATACAGGGCAAAACACCAATATGATTGGAACAATTATACTCCCAAGGATGGGCTTCTTTAGATGTGCAAGGGGGTTAGATGTCCCGTGGTTTACGGCGTTTCCCTCCAAGGAGGAGTACAGTACGCGCGCAAGCGGTAACAACTAGAGCCAATTCCCCAGGTTGGGGTCCCTTGTTGGGGAAGGTTTACTGGTGCGACGGCAGTGCGCCGTCCCACTAAGTACTAGCTTCCCAGAAATGGGTGTGAAAATAACAAATAATATTAACTAAAATACTCCACATTTCGTGTCAACATCCTCTACTGTGGCCGACCGCCAATTGACCCAAAACCGTGTCCCACGTGTCCATGCCCACCATTTTGGGGCGTAGTTCATACACACACTACACAACCGATAATTTCGGGAAAACGATGAAGTACCAGGAATCCCTCCCTGAGGGCGTTGCAATACAATTTTCTCCGACATTTTTTTTATTCTGTTTTCTGCTTGTCTTCTTCTGCCGCTCATCTTCTGTACAACTGCTCACTGTGTTTCCCACATTCAACAATTGCTTTAGTGTCGTACAGGTTTCGATGTCGCGGGTTTGCCAGTACTCCATTGGTATCGCCGTTCTTTGCACCGATATTGTCCGTAATAATGCTGTTTACGATTTTGTTTTGTTCAAGTTGGTCCGATTCTGTTGTATACTTGCATACTCACCCCCGTTTCTCTCCGTAATTACCATAATCCGGTTGACAACAGACTTGTTTGACTGGCGCTTTTGCACAGCAGGGTGACGAGAAGTGACTTTTTCGCATTTGAATTGTTTTGATTTGTCTACAACTCCTTCGTTCTGCGCCTCTTTGAAACTTCCCTCTTTCTCAGCCCACTTGCCTTCGAACTGGAAGATACCAGCCACCTTGAATGACGTCTGTATGAGCTCATCAATGATGTTTTGCCAGTCATAAACGGCACATTCCAGATTGAAGTTCGCTCCTGTACAATCAAAGCAGCCCTGCCTGCAGAACTCGTCTCTCATCTCTCGCATGAGCTCTTGAAGGCATGTTATGATTAGTGGGTCACGCGGCTGGAGAGGATGAGACTTGTTTGTGGCATTGATTATGAACCACATCAAGTTTGGAGAGCAACATTCAACCCAACCTGGATACTTCCCGGATGAATTGCCGTCGAGGAGAACCAGAAAAGCGTCATCATCTTCGGTATCATTTCATGCCTTATGGTGCACAATTTGAACAAATGAGTACAAAACAGGGCCCTTATTGAACCCTTCTCCGTTATATTAATGCAGCCATTCAATGGAAACTACCCTGGACTAACAAAGTGCTGTATGATTCCAACAGGAGGATGAGATAGATGCCCCGTAACTGGGCTATGCCAGTCATCGTTCATTCGTTTTCTGGTAATGATAATGAATGGTAGAGTAAACTGTCCAGCGGCATTTGGAGCAAGGACATCAGTTATGTGCTTGCAATGACCATAAGTTGATTTCACACCTCTGTGTCGCCCATTTGTAGTGTGGCTTGACGTAAATCCTTTCACGCACCTACCTATGTGAAATCAACTGCTGTTTCTTCCTAATTTTCTACCCGATGTGCATTATAAAGAATTCTCAGGTGCTTGAATTGAACTTCATCCAGTGCACTGAGAAAGGTTCCAATGTGTTTGTAGTTTTCCGCTGCAAGTTTTGCAAACTCTTTGATCTGTATGCATTTGTACGAGATGTACCTGTTTTGCGCGGCAAGAGCCGAATCGACATGACGTAGCTGACGTAGGACCTGCAGCCAATCCGGTAGTGGGGTCCAAAATGTGAGACTTGGCTTTTAGGGGCATATGGGCCCATATAACACCGTTTAATGCACAGCCTATGATAGCGTGGGGTTCAAGATCTGCTGACTTGTAGCCCAACGACTGAGATACAGATACTCCACTCACTGAGCAAGAAGTCCCCGCATCGTCGAAGAGAATCGAAATAGCGCGCAATATACTATTCAAGAATCCCTCCCCATCACGTGTACGTTGCTTCTCTCCCTGTCTCTGTCGCTCTTTCCGATGCTTTTCGTTTATTGACGCCGCCAACTCTACTCTATTATGTGTTGTGAAACGCACATCACACCCACTTGGAAGTTCTATTTAGGGAGGTTGTTCAACTTTGTTGATAAGATCAGTCAACATTTGTTGTATTTGTAGCAATGTTTTACTTACTTCCTATCCTCTGTCGTGCTTTTCGAAGATGTGTAGTGCTTTTTCTACTGCTTCATTGATTTCGGTTCCCAGTGGTTCTGCGGCTGCGGAATATTGGCTTTGCGAGTGATCGTTAACATCATCGCCATTAGTTACGCGCTTTTTCTTTGCAGTGAACCATTCCGTGAAGCTTTCTTTACGCTTCACTATCCTTACATTAGCCTTGTTTGGAGATTTGATTACGGGAATACGCCCATTTGCCCACTCTATAACTCCGAAGTCTTGTTCAGGATTGTTACAATGTTCATGTCTTGAAGCTTGTGAGAGGTAGAAGTCTTCCTTCGTTGTAATTCCGGATGGCCGTTGAAAGCACTTGCCGGAAATGATCTTCGGCATATGGACTGAGACTGGAGGTCACTCGTTTCCTTTGGTACAATAGCGCTTGAGAATCAGACCACTTCACGCATGTGCGTACTTCTCTTTCTGAAGGGCATTTTAGAAAATGATCGATATCCTCGTGTGTTTCGCCGCTTTATACAACTTCTGTGTCCACCTTTTCTTTCATTCTCATCATATCGAGAACCGAAGCTTGTTTTTCGAAGTACACATATGGTCCGGTAATCAA
This sequence comes from Gracilariopsis chorda, assembly GCA_003194525.1. Classification (NCBI taxonomy): domain Eukaryota; phylum Rhodophyta; class Florideophyceae; order Gracilariales; family Gracilariaceae; genus Gracilariopsis; species Gracilariopsis chorda. Next base: position 16,078 of record NBIV01000085.1, read on the forward strand.
ATTGCGTCGAACCTACCTTCCAATAGTCATCAAACAGGGCGTGGAGCTCAATTTATTCATCTAAGACTTCCTTGACGTCAGGTTGACGTTCAGCTATTTCTACGAACAGCATGGTACATCTCATTATATGTCGATACGGGAAGCCCATAGATGGGGATTTCTGACAGTCGCATCTGACAAGGAGTTCACTATCACCACCGTCTTCGTCATCTATTTCACGCCTTGCAAAAAGAGCTTTAAAACGTCTTTCTGCGGAAGGTGGAGGGTGTTGCACTTTTTTGAGTAAGTAGACGCTCCAAATGAGCTCGAAACAGGCCAAACCACTAATAGAGGCTTCTTCTTAAAGGCTGAGATCATGCCACAGCACTAATAGAGGGTTCTTCTTCAAGGCTGAGCTCAGGCCATTACACCTCTGCTGGACAAAAAACTGAGGCATTGCAGACCAAATATTTTTGGCGTTCATGACATTCAGCTCTTTGAATTTGCGGAGGCCATAACTTGTATACTCTACAATCATTTTGTCAAGTATTTCCGGTTGAAGTGGTATCTGACATTCTCTTATAGATCTTGAGTGGGAGCTAACTGGAGAAAGAAAGCGCAAACGAGCTTCGTTTCGTTCAGCTGCTCTCTTGGTCCTTATCTATTTCATTTGTAGAGGAATATTGGAGAAGTAACCCTTTTTGACAGCATATATGCTCGATATGCAGCATTTGACGATTTTGTGTATCCTGTACCCTGAAAAAGATAGAGACGTGGAACTGCCACAATTTTGAAGCAAGCTACAAGAAGCTGTGGAAGGCTGATGTATAGATAATTATAACAAGAAAGTAGTTTCTCAGGAAAGCCTGTAAAGTATCTTCTTTGGAACTCAGTACGCCGGTTGGTGAAAATGCAAAGTGTGCGAGACCTCTGCAGATTGAAGAGATCCCGAGACATATCTTCACACCACTGCAGACGGCGGATGATTGCGCACCAAGAGATGACGTTCTTCATCTGATTTTTGTTTAGATGCCACTTATCTAAGCAAATGAACGATGTCCCAAACACTCTTTAAGTGGCTGCAATGCAGGCAGTAATTTGATCCATACAAATAAGTGAACGAGAGATGAGTATCATGGACCTGAACCGTGTTACCATGTGGACAAAGTCCTCCTCCGTTTCCCTAGCCATGAACCCCATGACTTATATAAGCGTAAAGCCATCATTAGCACTTCCGTTTATCGTAAACAGAAGAAAGTCGTAAAGATTGGCAATTGCTTTACAATCAACCGATATCCCTGGGACCACTCCAAACCTTTTATAATCTTCAATCCATTTTTTTAAGCCCAGCAGGCGGAGGTCATCTGATCTTGCGCATCGCACGTAAAGGAGAATTTGTTCTGCGGATCCTCCTCATGAAGAGACATGAGTCTCTCTAGAGGTTTGGTGCACTCTAAATCCTTCTGATTCCCAACAGACCTGTTGTAGCCTACGATTTGGCGCACAGAACGCACGTGGATAGGGACCCCATACTTGTCGGACAGATATCGAACGGTTTTCGCGAGGTTCATATGCAACTTATTCGCCATATGCACGGCTTCAGACCGCATTTTTGGGGATAGAAGCCTAATCAATCCATTAGCTTTTGCAGTACAGTGATTGTACGTCGCATTTTGGAAGTCAGCTACATAGCATCTACCATCCTCCTTCCCCTGAGGGCTGAGTATCTTTATCGTCAAGGAAAATTCGCAAAGCTGCTTCTCATGTCGCTGACGGCATTTCAATATGAATTTCTTCGACACACGATTGTCAACGACGGTCCAACTGCGACAATCAAACTCCATGGGTTTCTTACCGACAAAGATAGATGTCCTGAATTTAAGACTGAATCTCAGATAATCATAAATATACCTAGCTTCCTTAACAACATCCTGCCCGGGTGCGTTCATCTGCAGACTTCAAATGTACGCAATGACAGCCGCCTCGAAAACCTCATCTACATCCAATATCCAATTCTTCGTTTGCTTCCTCTCTTAGAGCAGACAGCTTCTCATCGTAAGAGCTGGTGTTGACGGCCTCTCCACTATCTTCGCCAGTGTGAACGACAGTTTCATTAAATCTGGCCTTCTCATCTATTGAGATGGCTAACCAATCGAAGGGGACGCCCTCGTCTTCGTCCATTGATATAAACTGTTCAATGAGCTCAGAGCCGTCAGCCTCTTCACCGTTATTCATATCTTCAATCCTATGATCGGCTTCTTCTGCCTGACGTCTGGAAAAAGTGCTAAGAACTTTGCTTCTTTCGACTCTGTCTAGCTCCAGGGATGGCTTTATCTGTGAAGGTATCTCGTGGTTTTCGTCTCATAAATTGTCATGAAGCGACTCCTCATTCCTATTGGCAACTTCACTGACGTTACGGACGTCAATATGTTCATTTTTTGACGCTATATTCCTTTATCTGCGATGAATCTGTATCTCCGTGATCTGTAAACTTTTGTTCACCATCCCCGTCAACTTTCTGCATTTACTTGACGGTGGTTCGTGACATAGGATGCAGTATCGGTTTTGGCTTCAAATTCCTGAGGGAAAGACGTTCCATCTTAAGAAGATTGTGGTCATGGATTAAAATTGGGGGTGGTATATGGGCATAACTCGATTGAGGATGCTTTCTAGACATGAGGATGGGGTTCTGACGAGCCGTGCTCTCGTCACGAAAGACAGTTGTGCCGTTCAAACTCCACTGACAACCGGAGCGAAGGGGAAGCATTTCTAGTAAAGGGAATCCCAATTTTCATGGCCATGCTCTCTTACTTTCGTTCGAAAACCCTGAAAGTAATTCAAAAGTGTCTTCTACATCGCCAAACAACGCTTTACGTTGGTCTCTTCATTTTCATACAGCGGTTCGTGGAAATGATTGAAGCTTAGTACGGTATTCCATCTCACAGATTTTATACTCCGCAATGACAGCACTCTACTTGAAGGAAAATCTTTGTGCCACCAACAACGAAATCTTGCAGTCAGAATTCAGGCTCATGTAGGGTCTTTCTTCACTTTATTTTGAGTGTAGCGCATGTAATGAAGACCGTATGCGAACTCTTTCTCGCGATTGATAATTTGTACAAGTTAGATCATGTCTTCTACCTCCCCAACATATTAAAAACGGTCTTGATTATGATCTCGGCGACGAATACCCATTAGAGACATTGTGAACACTCCATCCATGATTTAATTCATGATCTATTTCACCTCAAACGGCGCACTTCTGAGTTCTATTGGAAGTCTAAATCGAAACTTTGTCTCCGATATTCTCCAAGGCATTGGCTGCATATTAGAGTTCTCATACTCAATCCTTCTCCGTACCTCTTCTTTGATATCCTTTGCATGCTGTCGCTTTAGGGAGAGCAGTAGTATCCTTGATATTAATCTCAGTCAGAATCTTAGAAACATACTGAACTTCATTGATGTCACTTTCTCTATCGCGCTCAATCTATTTATGCTGCCCTTCCTCTGCAGCATTTTCTTCCCCAACATCCTGCACTTTAGATTCTCCTGCATACTTTCCCTCTTCCGCAGGGCTCCAACTGTCTTCATCATTGACCCTATTCTCCTGTTGATACTTCCCATGATCCACACACTCACTGGCGTAGCTCAATTTATGAAGCTTCTTTACACGAACAGTAGCCGAGAAGTCCGAGCGTCCTAAAAGTGAATATCGAATCTTCTTCAGAAGAGTTCGACCTTACTCCCTCAGATTAAAATAATGATCACGTTGATGAGATCTATACGAAGAAACTTGGGTTTCACTAACAACTTCATAAAAGATAGAAGCCATGAATACCTGTAGTATTCTACTCTTTAATGCGGCTCAGGGATACCGATGAGCTTGACTTCTATTGGAACTGCTTTTGTACGTTTGTTTAGGAGCGAATACCCGTTCAGCAGCAAATTCAGTTGTGAGGGATATTACATAGCAACCACAGCTATAACCGTATCTTTAACGCTTGTATCCTAAATTATCCAATATGCAGTTTCCCTTGGACACAGCAGCAATGACGTTGCCGTCCAATATGGAATATACGAATACCTCTTTGAAGATCGTCATACCTTCATTCGGAGCAGCGTAGCGCAAACTATCTCCGAAGAACACCGTTGGCGTTTCTATTCGCGCACCGGAAGATCCAATATATCGTTTTCCAACAAAAATTCCCAGTGGTTTCTACTAAGACATACAGGAATTACAACTTTATGAATAGTGCTATCATCGCCAGTGAAGTTTTTCAAGAAGTCGTTTCTCATTTCGTTAAGGAAGTCAGCGTGACTTTTATCATTCTTTTCCGAACGCCTGTAGTAATTATATAGCGATGCACTGACGCTATCTGGACAAATACAAACACCAGGTTTCGGCGTCATGTCCATCAACGCGGCGTTTATAAGATCAGAGTACATTTGTAACTCTGGAAGAGAGATGTGTACCGCTGAGATGGGGGTCTTGTAAGACATTTCAGTCTTCACGATTGGATGAATATTGCTGTGGACGATAGAACAACAATATATAGAATCCGTTACGTTAAAGCCAGTGTTCAAAGCTAAGTTTCAGTAGAAACTTCCGCAGAAAGTTGAATCATGGGGGTTATCATCGGACGATAGGATAGTGTTCAAAACACGGTCATCAAATAAAAAGTAAGATGCATCTGTATTACAAAACGTCACGCGTTACAAATCTTCATGCATCATGATCATTAATTTGCATACAAAACGTACCTGAATCAATAATCATTGATAGCAGTAATATCACAAGCTTTTCACAACAAGAAAACAGGATACAATAAGACAAAATGGTTGCAAATATAAGGCAATACAAGAATATTGGGGGTGATATAATACAAGAACACAGAAGGTGTAGCGAGAACAGAAAGACGCAATACCAGAAAGAAACGATGACGGCGTTTTGAAATCGGCGTGCTCTTGATGCCGCTGAGAAAAGATATTGACATCTTTTGGGCCATCAATGTGACCAGTATTTGAGGTATAAGTCAGCAGATCTTGAGCCCTACGCTATCATAGACTGTGCATTACACGGTGCTCTATGTGCCCATATGCCCCTATAAGCTGAGTCACACATTTTGGACCCCACTACCGGATTGGCTGCAGGTCCTACATCAGCTACGTCGTGACCATTTGGCTCTTGCCGTTTTGCGCACGGTGAGTTTGGGTAATATCATCTTTGGTAACACCTTTTCTATATCTCTTGCCACTGTCGGCAGCAAACCGTGATAGAACATGTTTAAGATCAGGTTTATTACAGCAAAGTCTCGCTATGCTGCCAAATTCAGTGTGAAATTGATAAGAACAGACTGATCTGGCTTATTTACACGCGGTCAACTATCGTAATCTGTTGTAATTGTCAGACGAGAAAGCCCACTGTGGTTGTTTGTAACAAAGCATTTACGAAGGCTTTGAACTGTGCCCTTGGATACTAGACTTGCTAGTACTGTTGTGCGGATGGCAGGGCCTGCTTTCAGAGTTTCAAAGGCACGAATACAAATCTACAACTGACCAGCACGTCTGTGTACTCGTTTCTGATACTTTGCCTCTTGCTGGCGCATCGAGGGAGGCATTGTGCCTTTTTGACAGATATTCGTGCTACCCAGCACTGAGGCTCGAGCCGCATTGCGTATGGTCTCCTACTCAGACATGGTGGCATTTGTGGTTGAATTTGAGGGCTTATGCGTACCCATGTACGCTCTCTCCCCTAGGAGAGCTGTTTAATTTTTTTGCTGCTGCTGATGTCTGAGTCGTGAATGGGGCATTTCGGTTGAGAGCAAAGTGGCGTAAAATCGATCAAAATATTTCCCTGTTTCTATGGAACCCTTTGAGAAGGGTGCAGAAGTAGCTGCTCAATCGCAAATTTGACAGGTGTCGCGATTTTGGCCAAACGACTTCACCAAATTTGGTCTATGTTGCTAGAGTGGGGTGCATTGAAATCTGAAACATGTGTGAACATGAACTTCTAACGGCTTTCTGGTGACAACCAAATCCCATTTTGTGTGGTACAACCGCTAGGGGAGCGAGGCCACTCGGTAGCGATGTGGATGTCCACGAAATACCCTGATAATAGGGGTGCCGCTTGCGGCGGCAAGGCCTAGGGGTGCTTCTGTCCGGGTAACCGGGGTTCGGTCGCGTGAGCACGGGTGTAGCACGGGAATCCGTGTGGGGTGGAAGCTTAGCGGGAGACCGCAAGTTATAACTAGTCCGGAGGTCCGGTTAAGGCTCCAGGAACTACGAACTTGGGTTCCGTGGCCCATGATCTTCCAGTTTACTGAGGTGCGACCCTTCCCGTCACTAAGTACTGCGGAGTGCCGCACTAGCTACAGTAAATAATATTAGAAATATCTAGATAATTCTAAGTAGATGGCCCGTGGCCAGCACCTACTGCGCACATCCCAAATAAAGTGGAAATCCACGTATGAACCGCACCCGCTCGTGCATCGCTCAGTGTTCCCTTGTGACAACCCTCGGGTTACCGAAAACACGTGTGACGTATGAACCGTCGCGTATCGACTTGGTGATTTCCGCACCTCGGATGACCGAGTTACTCCTTGCATCACATATCCCCCCCGTTAAGAGCGGAGTATATCGGCGAATTCGCTTATATAAGGAGCAAACAATGTCGCGGTATCGCAGCATTCGGTCTGCTTCTCCGCCTCACTCCTGTGAAAACCAAGCTCTCATCGAACACGACACTGATACCGGCCACCTCAGCGCTTCTGAATTCCAACTAACGATGCAACCATCTGAGAATCCCCAGCAACCCCCTTCGCACCCCTCTGCATCAAACGCCGGACCCGTTCCTACCACGGCATCAGTGCCACTGCCTCAGCCTCAGCCTTTGCCATACATACCGGCGTATGTCTCGAATACCGCGGTTATCCGCCCTCCTCAGCGACGCATCCATCAGTCACTCCCGCACCCTGCGGATTTAGTGGGCATTAATCCCTTAAACCGCCCCGAGGCGTTTGCTAATGCTCCGTGGTTTCATCCACAAGGGGTGCGCGATGAGGGCCTCCTCGATCAATACCAGGTCGCTGGGCGTCTTTCCGATGGACTCCCGCTTCATGCGGTGTATACTGACGACTGGCTCGCGCACTGCCCGCTCCCGGACAACGCGATAGCGCGGTATGGCAACGAGCGTATGCACGAAGCGCGGGTGCGCTTCACCAAGCTGGTGTATCAGCGGATACGCCGCATCATTGGAACAGTCCCTCTGGACGATGCGTGGGAATTCGACACCTGGGTGGCCAGAACCAACGGCGAGGCTTACGCCTACGTAGAGCAACTCGGGGATCTCCACACTCGACGTTGGCGAGGGATCCGTGGCGTTTGCCAGGAGGCGCTCTGTTTCCAGCAACCACTTCTTCGCGCGGAGTTCCGCTACTTGCGCAAGCGCGACATCCCTTTCTGGGAATTCGCTCGTTGGGAGCGACGAACCAGGTCAAGACTGCGGTACCTCGTTCCATATCAAATGGTCGAGGTTGATCGCGTTCTGGCCTCTGCTCGGCTTGGCCGATACGTTCCAATTCCAGATCACTGGGCTGCAATTGAGGCTCCTCGGGGTTGCCCAGTGGAGATTCCTCCGGTTATTACTTACTTAGGCTCTCACCTAGTGAATGATCCCTATTGCGGGCTTTGGATCATGGCATGCACGGAATTCATTGCCAAAATGGCAGTCTTCATCCTGTGGGATGCGTACGACACCTACCGGGTGTGGTACATGAGTCCGACGGCTCGGGAGTACGCGAGAAATCTCGATTTGTCTCTGGTGCTTGGCTCTCACGCCAACCAGGATGACTTCCGTCACCTTATGAACGTCATGGACCAGATAAACTGGTACTTGGTACCAGCTGATCAAACAGCGCGAGGTAATCGTTCGCGACAGCGCGAGTATTCCCCCGGTCGGACGGCTGATGCCAGAGACTTCGTATGGTATGATCCATGGACCCGTCAGCATCTGACATCCGAGCAGGCTCGGTATTTGCGGCAAAACCCGCGGGCTCAACCGGCTACCCAGCCAACTGGCTATATTTTCGAGCCGGATGCGGCCGTGATGGACTATATGTCCGAGGATGGAGATGCTGATTACAGCGAAGAGCCATACGAGATGGATACCGAAGCTCCGATTCCGGAAGAGGACACCACGGTCAACCCGTTACCTGTGATCCTGGGCTACCAGCAGCCTCAGCAGAATTCCGCGGATGATGAGTCTGAGCTCGAGCTCTTGAGGAGGTTCCTCGAAGAGGCGGGGGTTCCCTTAACTTCCATTCAGGGGGACCGTCAGCATCTCCTGGGGTTGCTCCGTGCCAATCTCGGTCAGGATCCGAGTGAGCCGAGCGCTTAAACGCGATTCGATTGTGATAGCACATGTACCGGTGGCGTCCTGGCCTAGCACCAGTATATAGGGCGATCCCTAATCAATAAACTAGTTAAATAGAACTGTACTGCCTTAGACTGCGCTTCTTCGCCTTTCCTTATTCATGGGTCTCCACTTCTTTTTTTCCACGCTAACGTGACGGTCCCTAGACAACTTGGGAGTCCCCCATGATACCGACGAGAGCGTCACCCAAGTTCGCCGGTAACGGCATTCTCCTCCAGCGGTGATACCGCACGACATGGGATCGGGAGATATTCTCCATCGGTTCCCATGTGTCCGCTTCAGGCGGGTAATTGTACCATCGAATTCGATAACGGGGCTTGAGGTCCTCCTCGTCATACGCGTGATCGGCGATTCGGTCCATCACGTATTCTTGCGGAGAGCCGCGCTCGTCTCGCTCTACTGAGCTCCCGTTCTCCGGGGACTCCCGACTATCCTCCGGCGGAGTAGCGGGACTTTTCAGCTCCTTGGCTGTTTTTGCCGGTGCGGGTTTTCGTTCTCCGCTAAGTGATTTCGGGCTATTCCCGGTTCGTGTTACTCCCGGCTGGTCCGGACGGTTTAGCGAAGATGCAGCCTCTTCTGCTGCTGTACGCCTGAGGTGTACCTCGCCATGCGAGTGACTTGGAGTCGAGATAATCTCGGGGTGACTCCTCTGGGGAGTCTTGTCGGCAAGGGCCGGGGTCACGGCGGATCCGTCCGCTGGACGCAGCTTCCTCTCTTCCACCGTTGTGGGGTCAGCGCTTACGCTCTTTTCCTTTGGAGATGTTCTCCGTTGTAGGGGCAGGTTCGGTGGGCCTTCTTTCTGCTTGCTGTCGTCAGCGGAATCGTCGTCTTCTTCACGCATTTGTGGTTGCTGTGGGGGCGGATGCTTTCCGTTGGGAGGCGGTTTGGTGTGAGTGACACTCTGGTTCGGCCAATCAGAGGCCTTCCAAGATGTGGGCTTGGCCACGGGGTACGGGTGGTCACGTGACGCTTCCCCTGTGCGCAGGATCTGGTTCACATAACCGTCACGCGCTGATATACAGTGGAGTGTGACACTTACAGTACCATTTGGTGGCGGTTGTGCGCCGGATATACCGGGAGGCGGAACGTCAGACAATTCCGGGCTGCTGATTGGCTGAGAGATGACACTTGTCGTCGATTCGCCTTGAGTGGCCCCCACTGGCTGTGATGCGGCGGCTTGTACGGTCGTTCCGTCTCGCACGGGTTCAGGGGCTGTTACCACACGGTCTCGTGAAATTCGTTCGACGTTATCGTCTTCCTTGCGGATAACCACCGTCTCTGAGTCGAGTTCGACTACTTCATATGGACCAGATACTACTGGGGATAGCTTATGTCGCCTCCGGAGTTCACTCCTTCCTTCTCGCGTCGTAGCGTCCGGACGCTCAATACGCACGAACACGTGACCTCCGACCTGGATATCCGGAATAATGGGGCGTAGTGTGGCATCATAATTCCGTTTATAACGGGCTTGGGCCTTCGCTAGCTCTCTTGCGGCCTGTTCCGCGCGTCGTCTCAGGTCATCCCTCCACTTGAGGTGGTGTGAAGCTGGTGTCGGCGCCTCCAACTCGCTGTCTTGGTCCAGTCTGACTGGTAGAGCCGGCGGGCAGCGCGCCAAGACCAGTTCGAAGGGTGCCATTCTCGTCGGCGAGTGAACTTGCGTATTGTACGCGTAGCACAGCGTGTCTGTATACAAGTCCCAATCCTTGGGGTGGTCCGTCACGTAATGCCGAAGAGCGGCGAGTAGCGTGCGATTGAAACGCTCCACCTGCCGGTTGTCTGCGGATGGTACGTCGTGGTAAACACGTTCTTCACGCCGAGAATGCGGCATACGTCCTGAAAGAACTTCGCAACGAATTGCTTCTCATTATCTGATATTAGATTCAACGGTGGTCCGTAGACGTAGACCCACTCTCTGATGAAAGCTTGCGCGATTGCCGCGGCCGTGATCCGCTTCAGCGGGACTGTCCGAGTCAGCTTCGAGAAGCGATCCGTGATTACCAGAAGGTATCTATAGCCTCGCTTTGTGCAAATCAGTTCCCCTAAGATGTCAATGCTGACGTACTCTAAAGGCGCTTTCGCCAGGAACAGCTTCAGGGGACGTTTCCGTTTCCACAGCTTAATGCGATTCTTCGCGCAGGTTGTACACAACTTTGCCGTGGCGTGGCAGTCCATTGCCAATGTTGGCCAATAAAAGTCTTTCCTGAGAGTCCAGTATAACTTTGTGCCACCTGGATGTCCAAATAACTGAGAGTAGTGTGCGAGATGCAGTACTCTGCTCTTCAAGACGTGTGGAATCACGATCTGGTCCTGTGCTTCGACAGTTCGAACTAGCACTCCTTGCTTGTCAAGGCCAAAGGGTAACCCCTCCCCCCCGTTAAGACGGGAGCGTATGGAGGTGCAGAAGGCGTCTGCGTGTTGCTCACGTAGAAGCTCTTCTAACGAGATACGCTCGAGTTGTTCCGCCGGTGCGGTGTCTGTTGCTTGTGCAATTAGCAAGTCGAGGGTGAAGTCATCGTCGTAATCCGTGCAATGTTGCGCGCCGGCATCGGCTTGGAGATGAGGTGAGTCCTCAGCGAAGAGACAAGGGATGTCATCATCGATTTCAGTTTGGGTTTCTCCCAGTGTTAAGAGCCGTGATAAGGCGTCGGCATGGACGTTGGAGCGCCCCTTTTTGTACTTGACTTCGAAGTCGAATTCCGAGAGGCGTAATCGCCATCGCATTAAGCGTCCCGACGGTTCGGATATAGAAAGTAGCCATCTGAGACATGAATGGTCCGTATTGACGGTAAAATGCACCCCTTGAAGGTATGGTCGGAGGGTCGTAAGAGCCCAGACAACCGCAAGGCATTCCTTTTCAGATACCGAGTAGTTTTGTTCCGCTGATTGCAGCGATCTGGACCAATAACCAATAGGTTTGCGTTCGCCGTCAGGATATTCATGGAAATGGGCACAGCCCACTTGATATTCACTGGAGTCAGTGTCGACCACAAAGGGGAGTCCCAGTTTTGGGAGGGCCAATACGGGTGCTGTGATCAGCGTCTTCTTGAGCGATTCGAAGGCATCCGTCTCGGCTTCAACGAATTGTTTGAGTTGGACGGGCTGTCCTTTCTTCAATAATGCGTTCAACGGCGCGGCTCTGTGTGAGTAGCGCGGGACAAATCGTCGATAGACGTCACATAACCCCAGAAAGGCACGCAATTGTGTTTGTGTTTGCGGGGGTGTGGCTTTGCGGATAGCCGCGGTTGCGACTTCGTCCATCTCCAGCTGTCGTGGTTTGATCAAATGACCAAGGTACTTGACTTTATCCGTGAACCATTCACATTTCTTTAGCTTCAAAGTAATCCCAGCTGACTGGAGCTTTTTTAGTATCAACTCGACGTCTTCAAAATGGTTCTCCATGTCCTTACTGAAAATGATGATATTATCGAGATATACCAAGCAGGTATTCCACTTGTAGGATGACAAGATGATGTCCAGGGCACGCTGGAACGTAGCTGGCGCATTAGTGAGGCCAAACGGCATGCGTTTGAATCGGTAAAGACCGGCGTGGAACACGAAGGCCGTTTTGTCGCGGTCATCATCCGCGATGGGCACCTGCCAGTACTCGGAATTAGCGTCCAGCGTAGTAAATACGGTGGCATCACCGAGGCTGTCGATGCATTCATCCATTCGGGGTAAGGGATACGTATCCCTTACGGTCACTGCGTTCAGTTTCCTGTAATCCACGCAAAAGCGTAATGAACCATCCGTCTTCGGGACGAGCACTACTGGGGAGGCCGAAGCGGATTGTGCGCGCTCAATGACCCCCTTTTCAAGCATGTCATCCACATGCTGTTGTTCGATTTCTCGCGTTCGGGGTCCAGCTCTGTAGGGATGCTGTGCAATGGGTCTTGTACCCGGCAAGAGATCAATATGATGCCCTGTTGCGGCGATTTCACCGAGGTTCCCATCCCACATGGACGAGTATTTCTGCAGTAATCTGCGTAAGCGATCCCGGTACTCCTCCGGTACATGGGAGAGGTCCAATTCGTCAACTGACGGGAGCGCTTTAGCTAATTCCCGGTCTCCCGGTGTCGGTACTTGCTCCAGTTCAGCGGAAGTTGACAGCGAGATCTCGTCCGGCAGGGATATCCCTAATACTTCCGCTAGGGAAATGTGCGTCGGTATGAGTACCGTGGGATGTGGTAAAGCCACGGCAACCATCTGATTCTCGTGAAGTTTCACAGGATGATTGGTGAAGTTGCTAATCAACAATCGGAAGGGTCTGTTTGGTTGTACCTGGGCAACGCCGTTGGCGGCGGTAATTCCATTACGTTCGTACGTGTGTGATAAGGGTTGAATCACGATAAGTCCGTGGCGTTGTGTGGTTACGGTGACCCACGTCTGAGATTTTGGAGGAAGCTCCACCTGTTCCGCTACCTTAATCTTTGGAGAGGTTCTCCCACTAGGTCCAGCGTTCTGGGATGGGGGCAACGGCCCTGAATTGGCAGCCGGTTGCAGGGGTCTGCGCACTATTGGTACGGTGCTTCCGTCATCCATCTCCACTTGCCGAAGGCGGGGTCTTATTGCTTCCACACAGCGGTCACAGTAGTCACATCCAAGAACAACTTGGGCAGCCAGTGTCGAGCAGACAATGAACTCCAACATGACGACATGGTTTCCCAAACGGACGACGAGGCGTATGGTACCTAGACATTCTAGAGGATTCTTGTTTGCGTCCCGGAAATCCGGTAGAGGACCACTTCGAATGCGGGTCCGATCATGAGGGCTGAGTTCAGATACCCTGATAAAATTCGGTCCTGCGCCGGTATCGAGTACCGCAAGACGTCGCGACAACAAGTGTCGATTTGTGCCGATATCGGCGTATACTTTATAGTTACGTTTAGCCATAACCATAATAGGGTCTGTTCGTCTCCCAGGGCACTGGTATCGTCGCCATGGTCGACTTAATCCGCAGTCGAACTGCGTTTGACTTCCGTGCGAGCCGGACTTTCCTGGCCTAAGGAGAACCTTGGGCCTCCATACCGGGGAGCGGGGAGGTCGGTCCCCCTCAGCCGGCACAATGGAATCGGACTGTGCCGACTCCCTTGGGGCTCCCCCCGTAAGTTTTCCGACTTATTTGGAGCATATGCCGTTACGGCCACTGCGGGCGGGCCGCGAATCTGTCCGGCTTGAGAATGCTCCACATTCTGGGTCGTCGGAATTCCGCCCACGCGGTTCGGGTCACCGGCGACGAACGCCTTGGCTTTCCAATACATGGTGGCCGGTACTCTGCTGCGTTCAGCGTCTGTCAGTGACTCATAATTCGAGATAACTCGTTCCAAATCTCGAGCAGGTAGAGTACACTCCGCTGCTGAGTGGTGCCTCCTGTAGCACACGTGGCAGATGAGCCCTTCTCGGCGGGGCCGAAATGCAGCTGCTGAGCGGTAATTTCGGCGTTGGTCCACCCATCCAGGCTTACTGGGCGTGAACCCGCCTTGTGGGGGAACCACTCCAGCCTGACGCTGACGTCTGATATCAGCTAGGAGGAGCTCGGACTCCTCCGTAGGGGTATCTGTAGTTGGCAACTCCGTCGTCGGAACTGAGGTGTCTGGATAATCCAGGTAATGAAGCGCTTCTTCCAGCGTGTGGGTTTGGTCCCGTGGCATCAGGGATGACGACCGAGAATCCTCGACGGTCTCAGCATATAGGGCTATGGCCTTTGGTTTAGCCGAACGAACCGGCGAGTCCTTGGGCTTTACGAATGCCGTTGTACGGCGCTGTTGTCCGCGGGCACGGACCGCATCCCCTTCTGCTTGGGCATATTGGACGAGTTCCAAAAAGGTCATGCTGGCATGCTTTTCTCGCTGACGAGCCACTAACGATTTGATCACTGGATCTAACCCATCGACGAATAGCGTCATCTTCTCATCCGTGGAGTGCACGTCCCCGCACCTGGTGGCTGCGTTATTCAGCCTTGAGCTGTATTCTACCTCCTTTTCTCCAGGTTTATGGGTTACATCCCGAAGGGTGAGGATAGCCTCGCGGATGGCATTGGAGGTTGCGTAACTTTGCAGGAGATATTGCACGCCCTCAGGCCAGTTGGTGACTCCACCTTCGTCGACCGTGAGCGAGCCGCTCACTGCTCGATACTGTTGTAGGGCAAACCCTGTCAAGAAATGTGGTAGAGCCACCAAAGCCTGCGCTTCGCTCATACCAAGCATGTCTGCCTCGGTCACAAACCGGTAAAGGAAATCAAAGATTAAGATCGGGTCCTTCCCGTCGAACTTGAGATCACTCATTCCTATCTTCAGTCTCTTGATCTGATCCTTAACTCTTCCCGTTTCGCGACTCGTTCGCTTGAGTATGCGTATTTTCAAACGATACAGACGGTAGTCTATAATTCTCCGATAAAGCGGATTAGTACAAGGTAGCACCTTGAGTCCCTTCTTTGCCGGGCCTCTCTTGTGGCGTATCCAAGCGGATGTTCCGCGGTGCTTAGATTTCTTCCTCGATTTACGAGTGTCATCGTCAGAGGAAGATTCCTCTGACGATTCCTCTTCAGATTCTTCTGAACTTGATCGGCTCTCCTCGGATTCCTCGGAATCTTCCGAATCTGAATTCAAGGCGGAGCTCCGCATCTTTCCACGTTTCGATTTCGACTTCTTCGAAAGGGTTTCCACTGGTGTGGGTCGTTCCACCTCCGTCTCGAGCGGGATGTTAACAGCACTCTGCGTGTGTACCGCTGCTTCCACCCTCTCAAGGCGAGGGTTGACCCGGGTGAGGACTTCCTCGACGTCAACGGGTAGTCCCGATATTACCCCGGAGGCATTGCCTTGGCGTTCCATGACCTGATTGAGGTCCTCTCGGAGTGTCCGAACAGTAGCCGTGATCTGCGGATCGTGGGCTCAGCTCGCCAAGGCGTGGTGTTCCACACGCAGGCGGTCCAAGGCACCAGTCAACGCAGTAATCTGCAATTCCATTTCCGTGAGACGGGTTCGATGGGAGTCGGACTCCTTCTGGAGTCGTTGCACCTCTGTGCGTAACTTCTCCTCAGTGGAGGTTCCTGCGGCGTTAGCCGCCATGTTCGCTTCCGGAGCGGGTACTTCAGCCTCTGCTGGGATGACGCCAGTTGATCGGGCCCTTGATCGTACGGCTTGCCTATAAAGGCGGTTACCGGCTTCAACCGAAGTTCCAAGCCGCTGCGTCGGCGGGGGTTGTGCAGAGGGACCCGGTTGTCCGGAGCTCGACTGACTTCGAGTCTGGACCATCTCCAGTACCTCTGTGCAACCTGTTGCGATATTTTCCCAGTCTTCTGGACGTCCTGTGTAGAGTCCGGCAGCCGGAGAACAAGTATGAAAATCGAGCTATGGCTCTTTTCAGCCGTCAGACTCGAGATGACTCGGTACTTCCGTAACCGGATTCCAAACGTGGCAATCCACGAGACAATGATGAAGCACACTTCTAGGTCGGGAGACCAATTGGTGTGGTACAACCACTAGGGGCGCGAGGCCACTCGGTAGCGATGTGGATGTCCACGAAATACCCTGATAATAGGGGTGCCGCTTGCGGCGGCAAGGCCTAGGGGTGCTTCTGTCCGGGTAACCGGGGTTCGGTCGCGTGAGCATGGGTGTAGCACGGGAATCCATGTGGGGTGGAAGCTTAGCGGGAGACCGCAAGTTATAACTAGTCCGGAGGTCCGGTTAAGTCTCCAGGAAATAGGAACTTGGGTTCCGTGCCCCATGATCTTCCAGTTTACTGAGGTGCGACCCTTTCCGTCACTAAGTACTGCGGAGTGCCGCACTAGCTACAGTGAATAATATTAGAAATATCTAGATAATTCTAAGTAGATGGCCCGTGGCCAGCACCTACTGCGCACATCCCAAATAAAGTGGAAATCCACGTATGAACCGCACTCGCTCGTGCATCGCTCAGTGTCCCCTTGTGACAACCCTCGGGTTACCGAAAACACGTGTGACGTATGAACCGTCGCGTATCGACTTGGTGATTTCCGCACCTCGGATGACCGAGTTACTCCTTGCATCACATTTTGATCACATCGGACCATAGCGATAAGATTTGCAGACTCCACAGTGCTTTTTGTGCAAAGGAAACATGTAGCAAAACTAATCGTAAAATGTAGCCAGTTTGAAAACCGAACGCCAAATGTTCCAATTTCATTCTGCCATTTAGATAGATCCAATGCAGATTGAATTCTTATCAACCGTAATGCCCCACCATTCGCTGTGAACTACATTATCTAAGGCCGTTTAGAACTCCAATACTCAACAGTAGAGTCTAAACCTGATCATTAGCTCTTCAGGTCTATTTGAAAATGTTTCTGTTCTTCTGGAGCTGGGGGTTTTAACTATGGCAGTACTATGAATTAATCACTATAGCATTTTGAACCATAGAGCAAAAGTTTTTTTTCAAATGCTTTCACAGTTTTCGCTTTACTTGCTCTGTAAGTGCTTCGAATGTCACTTTTTGGAGTTTTCCATCCTGCTTGTTATCGTAATATAGCCTTTCTCATTTTCATGGTATTTAACTAGCAAAAGCGGTTTTGGAGACCATGAGAACTAATCTGGAACAATAAAAGTGCATTTGAAGCGTGCATGGCTGTTTGAGATGATAAACAGGAGCTGAATGGAGGCCATATGGACATCGAAAATCTTTATTTGTGGTATAGATTTAAAGAGTCCAAATGGAAGTTGTAAGGAGCACAAGTGGTGCGCAGATGAATTTCTGGCCATACAATTTGCATTCAACTTACAATCCAACGGTAATTCTTTGAAAGCGACTACACGACAATGCAATTCGCACGACATCTAAACAAAAGAAACCATTCCGTTTTTTAGCTTGACATGTGCGTAGCGTACAGAGGATTTACGGAGTTCGTTCTCAACGTAAATGGTGAGATTTTTGAGTAATGAACCTTAACTGCAGTCGTCTATGTGTAAAAAGTTCTTCTAGTGGGAGGCGTGACGCAGAAGTGGGCAAATAGGCTTTGCCAAGGAAGACAGCAAGTAGCCTTATGATCACCATTCGTAGATAAGAAGTCCTCCATGAGCATCTTTGCACGCCATTGGTGACCAACGTCCTCCTGCCACGAACGTATAGCATATCTTGAGAAATTACCGCATGTGAATTCGTAATCGAACGGTTATAAAAGTGTGGGAGAAGTGAACGGTTTTATTAACGTATCTCCCGGTATCTTTATCTTCTCCCAGGCGTAGTTCAAATTGTTAAAAACTGACGAGCATCCGAGTATTGTTCTGCATAGTGCTTGGAGCAGCATGAATAGCATGAAAATCCCCCCACGATGTGCGCAGCCTTTCCCTGTTGTTCGATGGGCTCAGCGATAGAGCGCTACGTACGACATGTTTTTTCGTTGGAAGAACGAACCGGCTACTAGTTATAGCTACATAGAAGATACCTGAAACGGGTGAAACAGAAGGTTGGCGTGGGCTGCAGATACTTTTAAGCTGTGTTCTTGCACAAAACGAAGCAAAAAATAAAATGGGGGAAATACAAAATGTTGAAGGATCATGAGAACAACCGAGCCGGTACTGCAGAAAGCCCAAATAGACCTGAAGGTGATGGTGATGCTTATTTAGCCAGAGCGACAAAACACAATACTATGTACGACAATTATCTCTCTACAAGATAATAATGGTAACAAGAACGGCTATAACAAACCGGTAAGCACTAGGCCAACACACAGAGTAAAACGTATAAAACATCTTGAAAGAAATTTTGTTGGTGGGTATACCCAAACTGAACGCGGTGGGTCTCGGGAATAAGTTAGTTAGTTCCCGCAGGCAATGAAATCAGATCTGAGAAATAGCGTACTTTTCTTTAAGGGCAAAACGGCAGGGCAGGTTTTGTTTAAGAAATATTGGTTCATAGGTACCTCTAAAAAAGTAATACTGTTGTGCACTATGCTTTTGGTCCACACATTGGTGTCCCTGGGCCGTGCGTCCGGTCACAGCGCAAAAAGACACATGTGAAGCACGCCAGCAGTAAATGAGAGCTCGCACGATTGCCAAGCGTCCATCTTCTCCGGGTTTCACAGATTCTACCTTTAAAGGTTCCATAACACTAACTCAACTTCATGCTGAATTTGATAAAGAATCGCAAGGGTCAGCTTATACCTGAGTGCAATCGATGCCACCTCGGTACGTCATCATTCATGATTCATCTCGTTTAAAGAACATGTGCACTTGCATTGCTGTAGACATCCCTCTCTCTGGACCAGGGAACATGGCTGCCAAAGCGAGTGAGCCCCAGACAAAAAATTTCATAAGAACGTCAACTCTTCATGGGTGATACCGACCTTCTTCCGGTCTAGAGCAGAATGCTAACAAAGACCACAGTCCACAACATTGACACCGGTACTTCATTATCACGATTGAATGCCAAGAACCCCAACCGGAACAACCCCGAGGCTTGTCCTTCCAGATCTGGTAGTATCTCTCCTTCTTCCCTCTGACTAAGGCGGTAATCTGCGTCTCTGCTGCCTCAGCGTTACGCTACGGTAACTATTCTGATACAAATTTGCCCATGCCACACCTTGCGGGGTAGTACAGTCGCTACTAACCATTTCGGGTGGGTTCACAAGGTAATCTTAGCTGCATGGGATCCGTTTCAAAACCTATCGATGTGTGCCTATTCTGCTCGGTTCCACCAAGCTGAGAGTTTCAACTGGGCAATGCTCCATTCTCACACGCACAATTGCGGTCTGCCAAGGAGCGCTACAACTGGTTGTGGTCACTTCCTGCGATTGTAGTGGTCGCAGTTCTTTAGATTCAAACGTCTTAAGGATAGACCTCTGCCATGGAGAGGACTGGGACAGAGTCCTAGAAATAATGATGCGAATTTTGTCTAGACCTTTCTTTCTTGCTGTCATTCAAGATGTGCTTCCTATCCAATACAACTTCGATGTCTCGAGGTATCGCACATTCGGCAGAGTATCCTATGGGGATAAACTGGCTCAGTTTGATACAGATGATTTTGAAACATAGTTGCCAGTACCAATTGACTACAATAGGATCTGTTAGGTGACGCTCATAATCCCTGAGAAGTTTCGGATTTTCCGACTTCCTTGAAGGCATGCAGCGTTATCTAGAAACTTTTGGTCTAAACGCAAGGCGTGTTCCCGACCCAGGTATCTAAGTCTCTATACCCACATTGAAACCGAAAGTTATCTACCGCAACATTCAGGGGTCACATCACTTTGCACAGTTACTGCCATGGTAGTGTCAGGTTGAGGTAAGCAAGTGCTGTTTTCCAGAACTGCCTCCCTGTTTGACTTATGAAAGTTCTTTCATCACTGATGAATCAAAAACCATTTATTGGTCATGATCAATACCCAGTTTTTGGAACCTCACTTATCCCCGCAGAGAAAGCTTCAGCATGGCGGTTTTTTGCATCTGGGAAGCGTACGATAAATAAGGCCTTCAGTTCTTAGTGCCCATTTTTTGGAGTACTATCAAACAGGTTATCCTGATAGTCTCGTTGGAATTCCAGGAGAACGTGGACAGAATGTTATAAATCTTGTTTCTGATTGACAAGGTCAACTGTGATACCATTCCGTAGAATAACTGTGGTCACATTGAAATCTTCGTTATCAGTACCCTGGTCGCCGGCATACAACTGTGGGAGATTTTATTTATTATGACCCATATGTGGTTGCAACCGGGTCTCATGGTCACCTATTGGAACAACGCAGTTTTCCTACCATATTCATTTTTGATGACGATTAAAACCCATCAGTATATATCAATGATCCAATGATGGATGATGAGCGCAATGAGAGTGGCAGACTTAATCATGGATCGGTTCTGGAGCCGAGTAGTCCGAACAAAGCTGAAAATTCAAACCAATCGTGTGCTCGCAAGCACTGGAGTTTTATTACTATGATGCGTGTGTCTCAATCTCGAGAACGAGTAGTGGTCAAAATGGATCCTCATGTCATGGCGCAGGGCGGAAAACTACAACAACCTAGAATTCACGGGGACTCCGGACATGATCAATGTTGAGGAGCTCCTAGCTCTTGTGGCAGACTATTTTCACTGAACCAGTCACTCAGGAGGAGTTCCAACGTTCATAAAACTGGTATTTAGCATTCTTACATTCACATCCCAGTGATAGTTCTTGTGATAGCTTCTATAGAAACCCAAACTCGTGATACTTCGCTCTTTCTTTTTTCATTAATTTTCTTCATTTTCCAGTTCATAGAGTTCTACATCATCAATAACTTAGTTTTTTTGCAAAAATAATTTGGTTTAAACTTTAGTCCGGTATTATCCTAACAACTAAAGGTCATCAACTTTCTGTTTCATATGTGGGGACCTTCTCCTTCTCCTTTCCTCGACCTTCTCCAATTTGCGACCAAATTCCGTTCTTCAGGGATGTAATAAACTGATTTCTGACCGCCAAGGCAGTGTCAAGGGCATCATACCAGTTGATTAGTATGCAAAGTAGGTTAGAGAGGATAACTAATTCAAGTACTGGTTTATGTATTTATTTTAGATCGTTAGTGACACTACTCTACTGTAGCAGGGGCAATGACACAAGAGCGGGCTCCAACTTATGCCATGTAGCAGATTACACCTGATATTGAGTCTCACTCATCCTTAAGTTCGCTGCAGTGCTCCCACTCCAAGAGCGTTAAAGGAAAGGCCCTGTTCGCGAAGTGTGATACGATTTGGTTTTTACATTCAAAGTTCTGCTTCAGTTAAGATTATTCAGGCTCTCCTAGCATATTCGCACCGTACGACCAACACTACCCATTGGTTACGGCTGGCGCGCCTGGCTACCTCACACCCATAGGGGGTTTTTATTGCCATCTTCTCTCGGTCACCCAACCTCCACCCTTCAGGTTGAACCCTTGCCATGCGTCCGCCAAAAGTTGTCTAAACAAACTACCAAGCTAGTAGTGGATACCCAATTTGGTAATACCACATTTGCGTTTCCTGACAAGAAATCTGGAACTTTTCGTAATGGTTTTGGAAAGGATAACCCAGAAAGAAGTTTATTTTGGAACAAAGCTTGGTTTTGGTTATCATTAGAAAGCGATTCATTGAAGCATCAGTTTACGAATTGTATATGTCACAACCGACAACAAGGTCCAGAAGTTCATCGAGTCAAAGAATGGGCGCCGGCCCTTCCCAGGGATTCGTCGAACCAATAATGGACAACTCAGAGCAATTAATGCAAGGAAATTCCGTACAATTCTATGCCAAAGACGGGGAGCAGCCAAAGAAGAATACCGCTCCCTCGATACACAATGTAGTAGTTACCTCGGCCCCAGTGGGGCTAAGATCCGACACCACATTCGACCAAATGGTACAAAACAAAGATCATGACAAACCTAAGATGGTGCTACACAAGTGGGTATTTGGATATAATTACCAAGATGGGGATTGATCGAGCAACTCATGAGCTCGCCAGTCAAGTACCAGCTTTGGCTCTTCAATTCCTTGACCAAGAAAATGGAGAATATCTATACCAAATGATGCAGTGGTCCCTGCAGTAACACCGAAGGGTGGCCATACAGAGCACCCAAACCGTCCCGGCAATGACAGCAACCCATCAAGGTATTCCACAGGCTCTCTTGATAACGAGGGCTATCCAGTAATTCCTCTCTATAAACCGAACGGGTGATAAGCGTCCCAGGTAGTATCGGAAACTGGCAGACCCTCTAACAGACGAGAACCTGGGATATGAATTCCTTCCGCAATCAACTGGTGGAACCAAGCAGGGAACTGATTGAGGAGACATTTGTGGTAGTGGTTTGTCGAGCTCGGAGGATGAGCTACGACGGAGACCAAAAGGAAAGAAGAAGCTCAAGAGGAGAAAGAGAAAGGGCCGTGGTTTGGACCCCGACTCCGCGGACTCCGGGACCGATACAGAGAGGTCAGAGGAGGACGAGCATCTTAAAGATGGAAAACATAGAAAGGAAAGACACCGTGAGAAGTTGGACAAAAGCCGTGAAGCTAAAATTGAACCATATGACTCATCCAATTACAAAGATTCTGACAAAGATGCGAATATGGAGATAGTTCGCCCGTTTATCGAGCTGCTCACTAAGGCGGTTGATTACAGAGGCTGCATGTTACGGAACGTGGATTCTGAGTATATCTCATAGGTAGCCCACAAGATTACCAAACAGTATAAGCGGCTTGTGTTCCAAGTGGGTGAATATACCTTCAAAGTTGATTCACAACCTCTCATTGCTTATTTAATTGAGAGGGTCCGGATAACTTGTGCCCAGAATGATTTTCAGAGGATACAGCCATGTGCTTGTTTCAATTATAATAGAGGAAGCAGGCCACATCCCCACCCTATACGACAATGCAAGGGAATACCCTGTCAGTTGATGAGGACTAAATTGTTGGGCAGTCCCCCAAGGAAGGAGGTACTCCCAAGTTGTTTGCGGCCTGGCTCTCTTTCGAGGTAGGCACGGCGACAGAGCCCTCCGTAACACACGTCGTTTGGGTGTGAAATTGAGATGTCTTTTGGCTTTACCAACGTAGTTCTCACAGGGACACGGGCTACCAGCTGAGTAACATAGTGCACAGGTCCGTGTAAGTGGGGTTCTGGTTCAAGGAGAATCCAAAGGGAAAAGTAAAATGAAGGGCAAACAACCAAGGAAATGGGTACAAACGAACCGGTCGTTCGGGAAACCGCACGACTTACGCATATCCACCTGCCTCTCTGGATAGTGTATTCCGCCACACGTGGGATCGACATGTTTGTGTCACTCAAAGCCATGGTTGGCCACGGCGCAACACTACCCGTTTGAACCATGTCAGCCATGCGCAATTTCCATACGCTTATCACGCGTCCATCTACTCCAGATATGATAAAAATAACCCATGATGGTTCCAAAAATACCAAAAAGTTTTCATACCTAACTTCACTACAAACTTCCAATGGTCCACTCATACACGAGTTGAGCAGATGCCACTTTAGTACTGAATCATTCATCGTCCACCACGCCTTGAGGATGTGCGCATACGCGCTGTTCTATACATCCTTCTCCCTAAACCAGCCAATATCGCAACAAAAGCAACTGACCCGCAACGAAAAATTGTAAAAAGAACCCAACTTCTCAAGTATAGTACCGTCCTTCCTCTGTTTCAACGCAAAATGTGACAGAAAATACCGACACTATCGCCTCCGATATTTCATCTTCACCATTGAACTCGGAAAATCCCAACGCACAGAACCCCGTAGCTGGTGCTTCCTTATCTGGGAGAATTGGTTTTTTCTTAGTCCTGACTGAGCCAGTTTTCTATGACTCCAATGCGTCAAGGTACCGCTCCAATAATCTGCCCAGTACGCAGCCGTGCGTGACCCTACTCTAAAGGTAGTTTAGTGACGAAGAGAGGTACACCTTGAGGGGCATAAGTAATGCACCGTGCTGCCTCTATCGCGTGGCAATGTAGTATGCCCTGATCTACAGTAATAATATCTGTTCCTTTGAATGAGTAAATAACTAAATAATAAGTAAAATAGTTAGATAGCCCTATAGCCCAGAGCACAAAACGTATAGTACTTCTATGCAGGTCTGCCAACGATGTAGTCTCCAGGGGTTGCTCTCTCACACGTAGCGCACCTTCTTTTCACTCACACACTTGTGTTTCTGAGCGGCAGGCCTGGACAGGGCACAGCACGACACTGGCGAATCAAACCAACAATAACCAAACCCTGCCAGCCAGCGAGGCATTTATGTATACCACACACTTTGAGAATCTACTGCAAAAATACAAGAGAAAGAATAAGTATATGCTTTAATTAACCAAAACTTTTTATAGCCCCACCAATAAGATCTCTCTATAATTTACCAAAGTTTCATTAACGGTTTCGTGGTTTAATTTTCGATTCAAGTAAATAGGTTCATGAAGCCTGAGCATACAGGACAAAATCTGACGCACATAATATTCTGTAAGCTCTACAAGCATTCAAGCACAAGGATTGGGGTCATCAAAAAAGAGGTTAATACTTGGAAACCCAAAAAAGCAATGATTGATGTATGAAGATGTTTTGAGCTTTTCATAGAGTAAAGCAAATGCCCATACAGGTCTAGAAAATAAATAAAAAACAATTTGATAGAAAAGCTAGAATGAAAACATGAAAAACAAAACATAGCTATACCATATTGGTTCAATATACATACAAAGATGCTTTCGGGCATTTCACACACCTTGCAACTTCAGATGTTCTTGTTGCTTCACTATTTCTGAGTTTATTTAGCCTTGTTCTGTAGGTTTTTATTTTCAGGCTTTTGCCTTTTGTTTGTAGCATGTTCAACGTAGGAAAGACTGGTTTAGATACTGTCCTATTCGAGTAGTAAGCAAAAAGCACATTGTAGCCTGTTTGCTAGATGCAAGTGCGATCAGGTCTTTTTGGCGATATAAACTGGGTTTCCGGAGTTTAAACAACCAACGGGCACGTGGTTGAATTTGGCATGCTAGGGCTGACCAATATTGGAATGAAACTTTATGTTATTGTATGTTCAGGATAAAGTGATATGCTGAGACGTGAATGGTTACTCAGTATGCAAGATCCGTACTCCGGTCTTTTAGCTAGTGCTTTTTTGACACTTACTTTATATGAGCTCAGTTTGAAAATGGTTCATAGTACAAAAACTTAAAACGTTTTAAGAAGACTTTTTTACCGTAGCAATATGAGATAAAAAGGCTGTTAATGCATTGAACAGTTATCATATTTGCAGCAGAGAGCTGGAATTTATCTATAAAGGAACGTGGTTTAAAGCCCAACAAATAGCTTTTGACATCGCTGTAAAATAATACTTACCGAAAAGTATTTTAAGTATTTAGATTAATATGTGTCGGTCGGATTGATTGAAAGGGTTGAGAAATTAGTAATGTAGTTAATTTTGCCAGTATCATAAGGTGTTTTGCTTTGCAAAATTTCAAGAACGCTTCTATTACTTTCAAAAGTCAAACATACCTAGCTTTCATTTTCTAATCGGGGTTAAAAGTGTCTGCTTTTCCCAAAACATTCAGATAAAAGAGCTCAGAAAACTAACATAACATATATTACAAAGCATCTACAATTGTTTCTAAGTAAGATTGAACTTCCTTTATATATTTGAAATCGTAGAATAGAGGTCTTCTGAAAGCAAGCACCATCAAGTAATAACATGGTTTAATGCTTTGACGGTCGTCCGGTCTCATGTGGGTTCAGCGCGATGGCCAGGGCAAATAAACTGAAAAGCTTGCTATTGGCACTGAATTAAGAGATTTTCCAACTTCACCTTGAAAACCTGTGGTAGAATGGTAGTATAGTGCAAGCAGATGTACTTCAAATACTTTCTGGATTGACCAAACCATCACTTGTAACATCATGGTGGTTGCAAGGCCGTATATGAACAAACAGAACTTGAGTTTAAACATCGTTGAGCTTCAAAAAGCTTCAAAATTCTTCACGAAGCTCGATTAAGTGTAGTAATAGCTTTGATCTCAGAACGTGTAAGCACGCCCACTTGACTAGAAGAGAGAATAAGGTCACATATGTTAAAGGGGTAGTCTCGACCTAGTTGAAAGAATATCTAGCAAGTCAAACACGCGGGTTGAGTCAGTAGGGGGCTATAGCGAGTTGAACTTTTGTTTTTGTCACTCATAAAAGAATCCAATTTTACTGCCAAAATGGCATGTTGACGTACCTGCTGACAACAGACAGCACTTCCAAGTGGTAGAGCCTTGTGACCAATCTCAACCTGAGTTATAGAACAATTTCTTCTAGTACCACCGTGACATATGTAGACATCAACATTCCCTCTTTGATAGGAAACGGAGTATGAAAACATGGACTTTGTATTTGCTTTGCAGGCATTTCGTATTCCTTAGTGTAAAGCTTTTGTAGTACTTCCCTTAAGTCTTTTCTGTTTCCTATTCTTCTGCATTAAATGAACACCAGTTCCCGCTGTTTGCGGTTGATCTTCTGTTTCTTGCAATTGTTCTGCATAACTTGCCATGAATTTGATTCTATCCCACGTATTGTGCATGAGCTCGTCTGCCAGTTTGCAACAAAATTTATGCTGGCTTTTTGACTGCCTTATTACATTTGATGATTTGTAAAGATTCCAAGCGTCAACAATAAGTATTGCTAATATAGAGCTGTTGACTCTAAATGGCCATTCTTTCTCTTCAAGTTCTTTCTCTAGCTTAAGATCATCCTGACGACAACTACTGTGCCTTACTATCATTGAAAATGTTTTGTAATAATTTTCCCAAACCTCTCGAGTGGGGACTTTGAGCTCAACCATTTTGGAAATAGTGCCCTGTCCTCTCCATTGCTAGGAGAAATTGGGATTCCAGGGTTGAATATCTCAATGGTAGACATAAGGTACGTCATTTCCCTATCCATCCAGACAATGGCCATTAAAGCATTACTAAAACTGTTTCTTTTTGAGATCACATACCTATAATCACCACGATCTGATAGTGTTGTCTCAGACCAATGCTTCATTGAAAAACCACGGATCGCATTCTCAATAACTCTAGTAAACCTAAACCTTTTTTCTAGTAGAGCATTCGCCATTTTTACCGAAGCGATAAAAGAATCTGCACAGATTTGTCTTCCAGATTCAAACCAAGGTTGCATCAAGCGTAGTAAAACTGCAATTTCAATTCCATAATATCATCAAATCCCTGATTTGAAGCTTGAAAGACGAGGTTAAGCTCGATATTAAGCAAAAGTCCGCTTCTGCCACAGTTCAGTGTCTTCTTCTCTAAGCCGTTTTCAGGCTGTCTATCTAAAGCAGTGTATTGACGAAGACCAACGTCAATCCAACCTCCGAAAAGCCCATAAAAGCATGACATAATTTCATCAACGCAAAGAGCATGAGAAACCATGACGGACAAATGGCGATGGTCATCAATTGTTTTACAAAAGCAGCTATGAATCCCCAATGTGCATTTCCGTGCTTATCAAGTGCCCCGTTTTCACTGAAGGTAGTAAAGCTTTTGAGTGCTTGAAACTTGTTTCATGACATCGCGTTACGAATGCGTACTGGATCTATAAATCGAGAGGTCGGCTTAGAAATCCATAAATCTCTTCGATTTAAAGACCCAAGGCTGTTCATTACAATGAGAACTGCGAAGAATTGTAAAATTTCACCATCAAATTTTCGAGATAGACCTT
Source organism: Gracilariopsis chorda (assembly GCA_003194525.1). Lineage (NCBI taxonomy): Eukaryota > Rhodophyta > Florideophyceae > Gracilariales > Gracilariaceae > Gracilariopsis > Gracilariopsis chorda. Next base: position 43,646 of record NBIV01000085.1, read on the forward strand.
TGCGTTCCACAATCATGTTCCTCTTTGCCGTTACTACTTCTGGATTTGATGAAGAAAACATCCACATAAAGTAGTCTAATGCGCTCATGTTCGGTGGAAGATAACGGTGCAAGATAGAATCTCCAGCTGAACCATCTGCTTTCCATTGATGCAATTGCATATAACCAATAAGTGAACTACGCGTCACACTGATGTTACAAGCACGCCCATGAACGTTAATTGATTGTTTGCATGCAGTTGCAGAAGAAAAATGATCCGTGTTATGCAAATGGGCGTTTCTAGACGAGTGAACATTTTGGGTCGGAAGTTGTGACGGTGTAACCGGATTGGAACTGTGTGGCTGTTCTACTTCAATCCCGTGACCATGAAATAATTTGAATTTACAAATCGGAAGATTAAACTGCGTGTGGAGATTGGATAGCTTGAAGTTAAATGTGACAAAAGCGGCGTTTTGGCAGCTGATCCGCTTGGTTTCAAAATATGTGACTGTTCTGTTTAGACTTTTGATTTTCTATAATAATGCGTATTGGCGCTTGCATTCGTACTCAAAGTGCACAAAACAAGCTCGAATATGGACATTAGTACCTACGGGACAACGTAGATCAGGTTGATGTGGGCATAGGTGGCGAGATTCTTGACTTTGACGGGTAATGTCAACAGCTGCCGACGTTGTGGACATAAGAACTCTGCTTCTTGTGCTATGCCACTAAAGATGAATTGATGGAGGTGTAAAAACAAAAAATTATCTTTGAAAAGTGAAAAGTACTTCTACAAATTTCAGTCAATCAAAAGTGACCTGATATGAGATCAATGTCAAGTAGACACTAGTGTCTGTAAGAACAGTTAAAATGTGGTCGAATGATTATTTTGTGAATGTTTTAACCTTTTCATACACTCGTGAGGAAGGGTGCTTTTGAATCAAAAGTACGTTTTTGATATCAGGAACCCATTTTTTCTGGAGCTTTGTAATAAATTAGACGTATTTTACAAGAACATGTGTACGAAATCATTTGGTTCTCTAACGTTTCGTCTTCTGACCTAATATAAACTACTCCATTTGACAATTTTCGTTATATAAAAATATTCTGCATAGGTTGTAGGGACTGCAAAAGGCAAAGACATATGGTCAAAATAACCAAAACTGAACGCCAAGTTGATGGTTTTGACCTCATATGAGGCCTGTGGTCCTATTGACCCTGGTGTCTACTCGACCGAGATGCTCTTCTCATAAGAGACCAGCCGGTCTGAGACAAAAACATTAATAATACATTTGACTTCTGGCTCAGAAACAAAGAGCTTTTGCAAAATCTTTGACTTTGACCGCCCAGTTCAATTGAACTGGGGGGTTAAAGTCAAATATTTAAGGCGCAAACCAGCCACCTTCAACGGCTTGTTTGGGCTTAAATGGTTCAAAAGCTGTAGCAATAGGTAGTTGTAACAGCTCAGTTGGCTCCAACCAATTGAGAAGCTGTAGCAAACCGGAGTTCAAACCTCGCTGAGATTTTTCAAACTCTAAGAATCTTTTGGGATCCAGACTGATCCAATCTACCTTAGGATTGTTCTGACATCCAGTGAGTTGACCCCTTCGAGTACATCAAGAAACGCACATTTATTTCCCTCCAAACGACTAGCCAATGTTAATGAAAGGATTTGCACTAATGGCGCGAATCAGTGGAGCACGTGTAAGATCTGTCACTCTCCACAGCCTCAGTTTCTATCAGCCCGGTGGAACCCGTCTCATGCGAGGATGTCTCCGTTGGCCAACGAACAGAGAAATTTTTGCTTTGCCCATTCAGGCGTTGGTCTTCTAATTCCGTGTGCACGGTGTCGAACTTCGGGACTTCGGAGCAAAAAATCTCTTCCAAAAAAACCAATTCACATTGCAACGATGCACATCAATGTGGTTCAATGGAGACTGTATTATGACCACATTTTCCAATAATGTGCACAAGCGCAATAGAACAGCATTCTTACGGTTGCGCAAATGCCAAATTTGTAGGTACTGAACCTCTGTTTGGGATATATCGGCCACGGCTTTAGAATATAATTGAAACGAAGATGTAGAGTGAAATAAGTTGTAGGGGGCTGCTTGGAGAAAAGTGTTCTGCAACTTGAGGGTAAATTCTAGCTTTAGTACACAATCTTCAGCACATTACAAATTAGGTAAAATAGAAACGTATCCTATTCAAACAACGAAATAAATAACGAAAAGGAAAACCTACGTATACCCTTCTACCAAAAATAGTTATAGTTTACGTAGTGCATAAGGAAACTACGCAGTGTGGCAAACGTATACCTTTCAGAAAACTTTTTAATATATTTAGTTTATACGTAGGGTACACAGTTATACAAATATAGAACCCTCTAACGTAAGTAAATCGTACTCCCTATTTATTGATGTGTGAAACCAACACTGAATAAGAATCCAATGCATATGTATTTTGCAAAGTCCTACCTATGTAAGCTCTCAATGTACTGCTGGGGTCAGGAAAATCCTGAGACAATGAGGACAGTATTTTTACGTATATATCGTGCAGCAAACTATTTTGCAACACCAGTTCTCTACTTAAGAGACAGAGAATGTACATGTTCCATCGAAAGGTGATCACCAAATCTCTCAATATCTTTCCAGTTCCCGCAGTCCGACATGAGTTCTTCATCGCATCGACCGCCATCAAGACGTGGTGGACGACGGTCAGAAGCCGCCGATCGTCCAAGAGAGAATATGCAGCCTGTGCACCATTGAGATACAACCAATGAGCTTGCTCAGGTGGACCTGGGAACTAGAACCGAGCTCTCCCAAAATGGTATGGTACCTCATAACCCTGAAGAAAGTTAGTAGAACTTATCTCATTTTTCCAACATTCCACGGGAACGGGATAGTACAGTCATGCGTTCGCTGGGAGAACTAGTCAAGTCGTTCACTATGGAGCAAAATATGTCTAGGAAGCAAGGGCAGAAAAAATTCTTCAAGGCCTTGCACGTTCGAACTATTCATATCCAGAGTACCAACCACTCACTGGCGCACTTTCAGCCTGTTGTGGGACGTGCAACACAAACGGCCATCGAGCACTTCGATGTACTCTCAAAGATTCCGGGTGGGTGCTTCGTATTCGTATGTGGAAGTATTGTGGTGCAGTTCTGATTAGTGCAGAGACCAAAGGCACATGCTGTGGATATAAAAGCTCCAGATCGCTTGAAGTTTCTTTCAGGAAAGTGCGTATCAATTCGCAACTTGAAGACATATATCGCTTACGTCCGTTTCAAACGCTACCAACACACTTAAATGTGTTATTTGCGACCGTTGTCACATTCATGTCTATGAAGTACGTTCGTGGTAGAGGTCGGTCATTTCTTCGACTTCAAGGAAATATGCCTCTTTCTGTTACAAGGCAAGACGTGTGCTACACATATTTGTGGTTGGAAGGTCCTCTCAGTCTTAATTCACGGGATTATTCCTCTTCTTTCACGAGAAGAATAGTTTATAACCCCAATATTCGATACTTGGTTCCAAATTTATACGATCTCTTACAACCAAGACCGGATATTGTCCGACAGAGATACAGGAATTTGTTCCGACCACACGAAAGTGTTTGGAGGAGATCAAAGGGGATAAGTCTACTCTTGACATCCCTGCAGACGCTGTTCAGAAAGAAATACTTGTCCGGAGTTATCAAGGTGCCCATGTAGCCCAAATGTACGTGAGCTCCGGTGCAAGAACGCAACCAAAAGACAGCTGAGGCAGACATCTTGTAATGAGGGCTTCCGTCGTAGAGCCAAGTAGACTGTTCAGGTCGGAAGCCCCAGTTGCCCAGCTGGTAGGGGGAAGAGAATCCCATCTCATGTCACATGTCAACCGAAAATCCTCGACATCAAGTTGTCAAGTACAAGAGTTTGAAGTATGATTAATTGGACGCTGAGAAAGATGCTTTTCCACTGCTCTACCTCTACGGCGAGAGTCATGCCCCGTATAATACATCACCATATATTTCATCATCCGATGCGAACAACCGAGACAAAAGGAGCCTACCATGGGCAGAACACTCTGAGCGAAGACAGTGTGCGGATATTTTGCTGCTGAGCTATGGTAATTTGTTTCAGCAATGGTTGCTTCGTACTAGCAAGAACATTGAGGACTTGAGAATTTGTTACTTGGAAACAGAAAAGTTGGGAATGGTTGAAGAACGGGTGCTGCGGGCTGAAACCCATACCGGAACAGATGAACTTGGCCCTGCCGGTACACTCTTCCTTCCAGGTAATCAAAGAAACTCTCCGGCGTACTGGAGACAAAAAAGACTGGATGGGCAAGCAAAGGTCGTTCGACTTGGCTCCCTGACGCTTTTCGTCACAGTCAAAATGGACGTATGGAAGGAAGAGATGAAAAGGCTTAGTATGGGCTACTAAAACACCGGAACATTTTCTCCACAGGGAGACAGAAGCCGTTCTTTTGATAAACTGTATCGCGAGAGTGTACAACAAGTATGGAAATTCAATCATAAAGGATTTGCAGAATAGTTCAGAACAGCGTTTTGGCTTGAAATGCATTGGAATTGCGACAAAACTTGAGTTCTAGGAGAGAAATACTCCACATAATCACATTCTTATTTGGTTTGAGAGGGTCGCAATTGAAGATCTTAAGATCATTGACACTTTGATCAAAAGCACACTGCCTCGGTGTCACTCGCCTAAGGACCAGGAACTCCGACAATTGCTGAAGAAATTCAATATGCACAGACAATCTCCATACTGCCGTGGTCTTTCCTCTGATGGTAGGTGCAAATTTGGGTATGATCGACAAGACATTGTGGCTGCGACAACGATAAATGAATACACAAACTGAGTGACCTACCAAAGAAGAAGGACAGAAGACTTGAATATGGTTCCATACAATCCAGATCTCACGATATAGTACAAGGCTCACATAAATTTTAAGAGAACCCAAGGTGGCAGCGTTGTAGCAAACGTGATGAAAAATGCACTCAAGGGTGCCAAAAAGCAGGATTTGGTTGTATCAAGTCGAACAGAAAGCCAATGAACTACACAGAATTTCATCTCTCAAAATGAGATCAGGGCGTACATGAGATCAAGAGTTGTTCGCGTGGTTGAAGCAGCATGAAACGTCTTTGAGTTCAGATATGTCCACATCAATCCAAGTGTACAGACACCTCACATTCATCTCCGTTAAGATCGACAGGGTTTGGTTCGAAACGCAAGACTGCCTCGACGTCTGAAGTCTTTCCTGCTCGAAATATATTTCAAAGCACTCTCCCGGCAAATTGATTTGGACTACATGACATACTAAGAGATTGTACGTGTATAAAGTAAGCTAATCCGCTCTTTACCAGAGTCTCCCTCTACGCAGAATCGAGAAAGTTTACGAATTTACGTCGTGCAATGACCCGAAAATGGTCGAACTGTGACTTGGAATAGATCTGCTTCTCTCACATATCCCGAACTCTTTGCTCCTCGAATATTGCTCATGAACTCTGCATTTAGCTCCTTTCATGATCCAAAACGTGTTGGGAGCGAATCTTACTCCACTTATACAAAAACGGCAGTAGCCCGTAGACTATATATCCATGGTGATGAGCACGAACCAGCTTTTGATGAGCCGGTAAGATACCATTCTGCTCCTGCTGAGTTGCTTTATGTCGTCTTCACTTCCTTTTAACAAGGTTAAATTTTAAAACTGTGATTGAAAAGCACGAAAGAGCTCAAACTGTACATATAACCAAGGGAAACAGAGCAAAAAGAGGAGAAGAAATTCTTCGAAGAATCATTGAGACTACAGAAAGACACGGTGGTCGGCTTCTCAGAAATGATCCCTGCTTTCACCATAATGTATTACAAATTCATCTCAGAGAGAGCAAACTGCAATTAGCAGAGGAATGGGCTACAGTACGTCGCAGCTCTTCTTCGAGCTGCAGGAGAAGATAAAAAGAGCGATATAAGGATCTGAAGTAAAGCCAGAAGCAAGGTGTTGACAAACTGATGACAGAAATACAATACCGATAGAAAAAGAGAGAGTCTGAAAGACTCACCACACACAGAAGTGTTTTCTTCTCACAACGACCAGCAGTGACAGGGAAAACGTATCTACTATCTTAGCTGAGAGATATTGGTGGTCGCGAAGGCCTATTAATACAGGTGACAACCACCCAAGGTATTTCTGCTGCTCTATATAAAGGCGGAAGAACTCTGCGTAGTCGGTTTAGATTGGGAGCAGATGAAAACGAAGATTCGCAAGGTAGAGACCGTCTGGCACTTTTCAAGTACGGACCACGATCACAGAGAGCAGACATAATACAGAAGACTGTTTCGCAGGTAATTGATGAAGCTTCAATGTGCTTGAAAATGCTCCTCAAGATTGTGAGCACCGTACTGAAGGACATAAGGAACTCTACGAAAGACTTTGGAGGCATGGTCGTAGTTATGGCAGGCGACTATATGCAACTGCTTTCAGTGGTTCCAAGAAGGAGAACAGTACTCGAAAGGGATGGAACAATTCGTGTTATTACACTGAGTATCCTACGGGAGCTTCGATGGTACTCTTGCGAGCATTGGGACAGAAGGTTCAAAGATGTTCGCCTTACAGAACAGATTCGTCAACAATATGATCCGGTTTTTGCGAAAGGTTTGCTCATTCTTGGTCATGGCAAGTTCCACCATTTGCAAGGCTTCCACTCATTTCTACGTCAGATGTACACGAAACATACAAGTTGCTGTCGAAATGGTTTATGACACGGAGGAAAGAAGAAGATGTCAAGCTCAACCGATTGATTGTTGCGCCGCCAAATCAATTTGGGGAGGAACATAACCAGAACGCATTGGAGTATTTCCCAGGACGGATGTTTGACTTGAAGTCTGCAACGACGATCGTTCCCAACCGAGGGCCAAACAGTGAAAACTTTTACACAAATAGTATCATTGGACCTGAACCGACGTATAATAACGCTCCAACTGGAGTCCCGCACCACCATTTGAAACTGAAATTGGGTGTTCCTGTTATGGGCATTCGAAATATACTTCATCCGCACTTGCTGAATGGAAAGATGTTTATCGCTACCAGTACTTCTCACAGAGTAATTAGACTTTTGGGTATTGATGGACATGAGGAAATTCAGCAAATCTTTTTACTGCACCGCATTGACTTGGTCTTTTAGTTCGCAGATGTGAAAATCAAACATCGATAGTTTCCCATCAGATTGTATTTTGCAGCAACTGCGCATAGAGCGCAAGGACAAACGCTAAAGAAAATGATAAGTGATTTTCAAACCACTTTTTTTTCGCCGGGTCAGGTCTATGTTGGACTTCCGCGTGTGGAAATATCTGATGATATGTTACTGCTTCAAAATGAAGAATAGATGCCACGAAATGCGCAAGATCTCCATCCAATGCCGGTAAGCATCAAAAACTCTGTTCTACAAGACGCTGTAGACTCTAAAGAGGGGCATCATCATTTTAAAATAGTTTAGTTTATGCGTAAACCAAAGTTTGTACGGAAAACTTATGCAAACTTTCGGCCGCAGCGCGAAGCGCTCCCTGTGGCCGAAGGCCAATTTTCCGTTTTCTTGTAACAAATTTTTGTAAGAATGCATACAAACCCACTCGAACAACAGAAAGGATACGGTGACATCTTTTAAAGGGGTTGTTTTGCGATAGAATTATTTAAAACTTGCAAGTTTCATAACGCAGATGGAATCAGTAGAGCGCTTAAGGTAATTGAACTTTTGCGGTTGGCAATATAACCTACCTAAGGATTGCTCTGAAAACGAGCAAGTTTCCCCTTTAGAATATATCCATAAACGCAAATTTATTTCCGTCCAAACAACCAGCCAATGGTAATCAGCAGATTGGCCCTACTGTCGCGAATCGGTCGAGCACGTGTATGATCTGTCACTGTCCACAGCCTCAACTTCTATCAGCCCCCTTGAACCCGTCTCACACGGGGATATCTCTGACGGCCAGCGAACAGGCAAATTCTTGCTGCGTCTAATCACGCTGTAATCTTCCCATTGCGTGTACACGGTGTCGATTTTTAGGCCAATGGAGGACAAACTCTCTTCCAAAAAAACCAATTGACATCGCCACGGTGCATATCAGTGTGCTTCAATGCAGCCTGTATGATGCACATTTTTTCCAATAATGTTCCCAAGCGCGGTAGAATAGCATCCTTGCGGTCGCGCAAACGGCATAGTTGTAGGTAGCGAATCTCTGGTTGGGACATATAGACCATGGTGTTGGAAAATAGTTGAAAAGAAGAAGTAGAGTAAAATAAGTTGTAGTTGGCTGCTCGGAAAAACATTTTCTGCGACTTTAGGGTACGCTCTAGCCTAAGTACACAACCTTCAGCAAATTAGACAATAGGTAAAATAGAAACGTAAACTATTCAAACAACAAAATAAATTACGTATAGTACAACCTACGTATACCCTTCTAACAAAAATAGTTATAGTTTACGTAGCAAATACGTAGGCTGCGCAGTACTGCAAACGTATACCCTTCTGACAAAAATAGTTATAGTTTACATTGCACATACGTAGGCTGCACAGTACTGCAAACGTTTAGCTTCGTAACAAAAATAGTTATAGTTTCTGTAGCACATACGTAAGCTGCGCAGTACTGCAAACATATTCCCTTCTAACAAAAATAGTTATAGTTTACGTAGCGCATACGTAAGCTGCGCAGTATTGCAAACGTATACCTTTCTAACAAAAATAGGTTTTATCTATGTAGTGCATAAGTAAGACGTACAGTTCCGGAAAAGTAGAACGCTGTAACAAGAATAGGAACAATTTATTTGTTGCATACGTAGGTAAATCGTACTCGATATGTATTGACGTCTGAAACGAAGAACGAATAACAGAACATTGCATATGTATTTAGTAAAGTACTACGTATGTAAACTATCCAGGTACTGATGGTGTCAGGAACATCTTGAGAAAATGAAGACAACATGTATACGTATATGTCAGGTGGGAAACTATTGTGCAACACCAATTCTCTACTTAAGGTGCAGAGACGGTACATGTTCCATCGAAAGGTGATTACCAAATCTCTCAACCTCTCTCCGGTTCTCGCAGTCCGACATGAGTTCTTCTTCGCATCGACCCCCATCACGACGTGGTGGTTGCCGGTCAGGAGCAGGCCGTCGTCCATGAGAGAATATACAGACCATGCATCAACGAGACATAACCGATGAGCTTGCGCAAATGGACTTAGGAACTAGAACGGAGCTTCCTCAAAATGTTATAGAACCTCATAACCCTGAAGAGAAATACTTGAAATCTTCTCATTCTTCCGGTATTCAACAGGAGCAAGAAAGGACGGTTATGCGGTTTGCTGGGAGACCTCGCCAAGGCATTCACTATGGAGCAAATTCTGTCTGGGATGCAAGGGCAGAAAACATTCGTCAAGGCCTCACACGTCCAAGCTCTTCATATCCGGAGTACCAACCAATCACTGTCGCACTTCCAGCCTGTTGTGCGACGTGCAACACAAACGGCCATCGAGCACTTCGATGTACTCTCAAAGATTCCGGGTGGATGCTTCGTATTCGTATGTGCAAGTATTGTGGTGCATTTCTGATTAGTGCAGAGACCAAAGGCACATGCTGTGGATATAAAAGCTCCAGATCGCTTGAAGTTTCTTTCAGGAAAGTGCGTATCAATTCGCAACTTGAAGACATATATCGCTTACGTTCGTTTCAAATGCTACCAAAACACTTAAATGTGTTATTTGCGACCGTTGTCACATTCATGGATATGAAGTACGTTCGGGGTAGAGGTCGGTCATTTCTTCGACTTCAAGGCAATGTGTCTCTTTCTGTTCTAGGCCAGGACATGCGCTACACATATTTGTGGTTGGGAGGTCCTCTCAGTCTTAATTCAGGGGATATTCTTCCTCTTTCACGAGAAGAATAGTTTATAACCCCAATATTCGATACTTGGTTCCAAATTTATACGACCTCTTACAACCAAGACCAGATATAGTCCTACAGAGATACAAAAATTTATTTCGACCAGACGAAATTGTTCGCAGGAGATCAAATGCGGACGATTGTACTCTGTAAATCTCTGCAGACGCTATTCAGGAAGGAATAGTTGTCTGGAATTATTAAGGTGTCCATGAAGCCCGACTCGAGGTGAGCTCTGGTGCAGGACCGTTACCAGAAGACAGCCGAGGCCAACCTCTTGCAATAAGAGCTTTCGTCGTAGAGCCAAGTAGACTGTTCAGGTCGGAAGCCCCCGTTGCCAAGCTGTTAGGCGGAGGAGAATCCCATCACATATCAACCGGAAATTTTCGACGTCGAGTTGTAAAGTACGAGCGTTTGAAGCCTGATTCAATGGAAGCTGAGAAGGGAGCTTTTCCATTGCGCTAACTATACGGTGAGATTTGTGACCCATATGATACAGCAACATATATTTCATCGAGGGATGCGAGCAACCGAGACAAAAGGAGCCTAACATGTGCAGAACACTCTAAGCGAAGACTATACACCGATAATATGCTGCTGAACTCTGGTACTCTTCTTCAGCAATGGTTTCTTCGTACTAACACAAACATTGAATACTTGAGACTTCGTTACTTGGAAAAAGAACAGATGAGAAAGGTTGAAGAACGGGAGCTGCACGCTGGAACCCATACCGGAACAGGTGAACTTGGTCCTCCCGGTAAACTCTTCCTTACCGGTAATCAGAAAAACTCTCCGGCGTACTGGAGACAAAAACGACTGGATGTGCAAGCAATGGTAGCTCGACTGGGTACCTTGCCGCTTTCCGTCACAGTCAAAATGAACGTACGGAGGGTAGAGATGAAAAGGCTTAGTATGGACAACGAAAACACCGGAGCATTTTCTCCACAAGGAGACAGATGCCGTTCTTTTGATAGGTTAGTTCTTATTGCAAGTGTTTACAACCAGCATGCAAATTCAATCATGAAGGATCTACAGAATAATTCAGAAGAGCTCTTTGGCTTGAAATGCATTGGGATTGCCGCCAAACTTGAGTTCCAGGAGAGAAATACTCTACATCAGCACATTCTTCTTTGGTTGGAGGGGGGCGTAATTGAAGATCCTGAGATCATTGACACTTTGATCAAAGCCGGACTGCCTCGGGGTGACTCGACTGAGGACCAGGAACTCCGAAAATTGGTGAAGAAATTCAATGTACACAGACACTCTCCATATTGCCGTGGCCGTACCTCTGATGGGAGGTGCAGATTCGGGTATGATTGACAAAAAATTGTGGCTGAAGCAACGATAAATGAGTACACAAATCGAGTGACCTACCGAAGAAGATGGACAGAAGATTTTAAAGTGGTTCTATACAATCCAGGTCTCACAAAGAAGTACAAGGCTCAAATCAATGTTGAAAGAACCCAAGGTGGCAGCGCCGTAGCATACCTGATGATGTATGCTTTCAAGAGTGCCAAAGAACAGGATTTGGTTGTATCAAGTCGAACGGAAAGCCAATCAAGTGCACAGAGCGACATGCTTCAAAATGAGATCAGGGCGTACATGAGAGCGAGAGTGGTGGGCGCGGTTGAAGCTGCATGGAACCTCTTTGAGTTCAGGCATGTTCGCATCAATCCAACTGTACAGGCACTTGACACACATCTCCTTGGAGAGCGACAGGTTTTGACTCGAAATGTAAAACTGCCTAGACGTCTGACGTCTTCCCTGCTGGAAAGATATTTCAGGACACCCTCCCGGTACATGGACTTGGACTACATGACATACTACGAGACTGTACGTGTATAAGATAAGCTAGCCCGCTCTGTACCAGAGTCTGACTCCACTCGGGATGGGAGAAGTCCACGAATGTACGTAGTGCAGCGATTCGAAAATGATCGAACTGTGACTCGAATTAGATTTGGTTCTCCCGCAAATCCCGAACTATTCGCTCTTCGAATACTGCTCATGAACTCTGCATTAAGCTCCTTTGATGATCCGAAACGTGTTGGGAGCGAATCCTACACAACGTATAGAGAAGCGGCAGTAGCCCGTGGACTATATATCCATGGTGACGAGTACGAAAGGACTTTTGATGAGGCAGTAAGATATCATGCTACTCCTGCTGAGTGGCGTTACTTGGACTTCACTTCCTTTAAAGAAGGCATAAATCATAAAACTTTGATTGAAAAGCACGAAAGAGCTCTAAATGCAGATATAACCCATGGAAACAGAGCACAAAGAAGAGAAGAACTACTTAGAAGAATCATTGAGATTTCGGACAGACATGGCGGTCGGCTTATAAGAAATGATCCGTTCTTTCATCATACTGTATCACAACGTCATCTGAGAGAGAGCGAACTAAAATTAGCAGAGAAACAAGCTGAAGTACGTTGCTGCTTTTCTTCGAGGTCCATGCGAAGGTTAAAAGAGAGATATGATGATCTGAAAGAAGGCCAGAAGCAAGGTTTTGACAAATTATTGAGAGAAATACAATACCGAGGTAGAATGGGAGAGTCTGAAAGACGCAACACACACGGAAGCGTTTTCTTCTTACAAGGACGAGCGGGGACAGGGAAGACCTATCTCCTATCTTTGCTGAGAGATATTGTTGAGCAAGAAGGCTTATTGGTGCAGATGACAGCCACAAAAGGTAGTGCTGCTGCCCTATATGAAGGCGAAAGAACTTTACATAGTTTGCTTGGATTGAGAGTTGATGACAACAAAGATTCGCAGAGTAGAGAGCGTCGGACACTTTCCAAGTACGGACCACGATCACAGATAGCAGAACTAGTACGGAAGACTATTTTGCGGGTAATTGATGAAGCTTCAATGTGCCCAAAAATGCTTTTTGAGATTGTGAACACCGTACTGAAGGACTTAAGAAACTCTACGAAAGACTTTGGAGGCATCGTGGGAGTTATGGCAGGCGATTATATGCAACTGCTTCCAGTCGTTCCAAGAACAAGAACAGTATACGAAAGGGATGGAACAATTCGTGTTATTCCAGTGAGTCTCGTACGGGAGCTTCCATGGCACTCTTGCGAGCTTTGGGACAGAAAAGTAAAAGTTCTTCGCCTACAGAACAGATTCGTCAACAAGATGATCCAGGTTTTGCAAAGGGTGTGTTCAGTCTTGGTCGTGGGACGTTTCCAGCATCAGCAAGGCTTCCGCTTATGTTTACGTCAGATGTACACGAAGCATACAAGTTGCTTTGGAAATGGTTTACAGCACGGAAGAAAGAAGATGTCAAGCTCAACCAATTGATTGTTGTGCCAACAAACCAATTAGTGGAGGAACATAAACAGAACGCATTGGAGTATTTCCCAGGACGGATGTTTGACTCGAAGTCTGCAAAGACGATCGTTCCCAACCGAGGGCCAAACGGTGAAAACTTTCACACAAATAGTATCATTGGACCTGAACTGACGTATAATTATTCTCCAACTGGAGTCCTGCATTACCATTTGAAACTGAAATTGGGTGTTCCTGTTTTGGGCATTCGAAATGTACTTCATCCGCACTTGCTGAATGGAAAGATGTTTATCGTTACCAACATTTCTCGCAGAGTGATTCGACTTTCGGGCATTGATGAATATGGGGAAATTCAGCAAAGCTTCTTACTGCACCGCATTGACGTTGTTTTCGAGTTTGCAGATGTGAAAATCAAACGTCGACAGTTTCCCATCACATTGGCATTTGCAGCAACTGTGCTTAAAGGGCGAGGACAAACGCTGAAGAAAATGATAATTGACTTTCGAAAAAAAATTTTTTCGCCAGGTCAGGTCTATGTTGGACTTTCACGTGTCAGAACATCTGATGATGTGTTACTGCTGCATAGTGAAGACGAAAAGCCTCGAAATGCGCAGGATTTCCATCCAATGCCGGTGAGCATCAAAACCCCTGTTCTACAAGAAGCTGTAGACTCTGTAGAGGGGCGTCATTAGTTTGAAATAGTTTAGTTTATGCGTAAACCAAAATTGGTGCAGGTACCTTATGCCAACGTTTCGCCGGGGTGCGATGCGCCACCTGCCGCCAAAAGCCGCTTTTCCTTGTAGCATACATAAGCTTTGACTGTAGCTCCACAATAAACGAGATTGAAGCTTGTGTTTACGTCTTTGTTTACTTGTTTTATATCATAAATCCGTGGCAGTCATGTAAATGTTCAGAAAACCATTTTCTACAAGTTCCAATATGAAATATCCAATATTGAATCATTCTTAAGAACAAAACAGTCAGAAATAATAGAATTTTACTTCTTCATTGATTTGCAGATTTGCAGCGTACTTGGTAAAGTGCCATGGTATCGGCACCATTAATTCTCTTACGCATGCGAATGCCTTGCATCAAATTAATTCCAGTACCAGCTTTTTCGGAGCTGACTCGATATCATCCAAATCTTGGCTGGTTCGATCTATAAAGACAGTTGTATCCCAGGTATTATTGATCAGTTCGGATGCCAATTTCGTATAGAATGTATTCGAATTGAGGTTACATCGTCCTGCTTTAGCTGACTTGCATATATTCCACGCTTCAACCATGCAAATTGCCAAAAGCGAGCAATTAACCCTGGAAGACCATTCCTTAACTTCTATTTTCTTCTCAAGTTTGGGGTCATCTTAGTGGCACAAATTGTGCCCATCAATCATCGAGCAGCACTCATAGTAATCTTTGCATACTTCTGGAATAGGTGTTTCATTCTCCGAACTCTTGATGATATTGTTTCCTTTCCTCCAAAGATCTCTTAAGACTGAAGTAGCAGAATTTGTGGTTCCATAAGTAGATAGAAGATACGTTTGGTCTCTGTCCACTCATAATATTGCAATGAGGTTCTTGCTAACTGAATTTACCTTCGATAGAAGCGCAATGGGCTCTCCCCTTTGAGCAAGTTTCAATTCTGACAAATCTTTGATAAGAAATTCTTTTGTAACATTCTTCACAACCCCGATAAATCTTAACCCCTTTTGCAATACAGAAGTCGCAGTTTGGACAGACGAAAAGAATGAATGGGCGCAAACAACCAATTCAGTTCAAAACAAAGGCTCAAATAGTCGCAGAATAGCAGCACTTCCATGCCGATGTTTCTGAGAGAACGAAGATTGTGAGTTGTTTTCTGAACGCATATTGAATTCAATTCTCAACATAGTACCAATTTCTCCGCAACAAATGGATCTTACGTCACATCTGTTTTCGGGTTTGCGATCCAGTGCTGTGTAATGAGGGAGCTTAACGTCAAACCAGTTCTCACCAAACCCGTACCAACGTGACATGTTTTCGTCAACACATAGTGAGTGAGACAAAGTAACAAATGTTCGGCGAAGGTCATTAAATTCTTTCAAAAAATACGTGACGAGATTCCGACGAGCAACTCCACCTTCGTGACGCTTTCAATCTCCGCCAAGGACAATGTAGCTTCTAATAGTCTCAAATCTGTTCTTCGTAACACGTTTTCGAAGGTCAGGGGATGCTAAGTACCGATACTAATACCTTTGACTCCACAAGTCACGCCTGTCTGAGACTTCTAATCGAGGTGTCAAAACGAGAATGCCCAAAAATTTTAGAATCTCTCCTCCAGTAGTCCTCGAAGAACCTTCATGGCGAAGACTATCATTAGTTCTATCCACAATCACTTTCAGAGAAACGTTTGGAAATATCCACATAAAGCAGTTAAATGGCATGAGAATATTGGTAGCGTGACGGGCGGTGATGAAATCTCCAGCCAGGCCGATGACTCTCCATTGATGCAATTGCACAAATCCATTTAACGGCGTCGAAACATTAGAAATCATCCACTTGTGGTCATGGGGGTCCACTGATTTATCGCGTGTAGCTTGAACGTCTGTGAAATTTATGTTCTGCAAAGGTAGAGCAGCTTTACTTACTGTCACGATCGAATCGCTATTGTTCGGGTCATCGGCAGTGTTGTTTTCATTACAAATGCCAGTGCTGCCTCCTAGAAGTTCGGTTTGTTTCTCTCTGTCGTACACATAACTGCCCTCTTTAAATTTGCAGAGATGCGAAGTACACTGTTTGGTTTGGCCGGGTAACTCAAACAAACAAGTGATCATTGACTAATTTCGGTTGTTTACCTTGACAGTTTCCACGTTTCTGATGATAACCTTGATCATAATGGTCTTCCAAATAGATCTGATAAAACTTCTGCAGCTAGAAACTGAGGTCACCAACCCAGCACGTGTCTGAAAATGGCTGCCACCCTTACGGCGCATCAGATACAGTTGTTATTGTGATGGTTTTCTGGAAATTGATGGCGTCAAAGTGCTTGAATGTAAACTTTATGAGAGTACTGACTGGAACTTAAGATCTGCCGGAGTAGACAAGACATCGAACTACGTAGTGGGCTAAGAATCTTGACAAAATAACCTTGCTTAGAAAATTTGTGAGGCTATCAATTTTGGCCTCATATGAGGCAATTGGTCAAATACACACTAGATGCGATGAATAATAGTGTGTGTTGAACCGGTGGGCTGATATCATATGGGATCATCGCACAGGCACGCAAAAGTAACAAAAACATTGATATCTGATCCGCATGGCCCCACATTTCAAATTTTGAACTTGAAAAATGGCCAATGGGGCTGTCTTTGAACTATAAGCACTTGTAGAAGACGAATAATGAGCCATAAAAGCAGCTCAGTGGTCGTCAGGTCAAATGGGAGCAACAAAACATGAGTTTGAACCTCACTGAGGTTATTTAAAATCCAAAGCTCCTTCGGAAGCACGACTATTTCTAAATATATTTAAACTCTCAGGACATTTTCAAAACCTACTTGAACATCAGAAAGAATACGAGGACATCTGTTAAAGGGGGAATTTCGTCATAAAGATTAAATTATCTAGCAAGTCTTAGCAACACGGATTGAATTAGAAGGGGGCTTAAAATAAAATGAACTTATGGTACACTTTTGCATTCAAACATGGATTTTCAATATAAAACACCTAAGGTTGAAAAGATTGTTGACATCTTTATCAGCTTCTGAACTTCATTGCACCGTGACACTCTTCAATTTTTTTTATAAAACAATCTCGATTAGTACCAGTGTGACATAAAAACACTCCTTTTTTCCTTCCTGATATAGCATCCAGAACATAAAAACTTGGACTTGGTATTAACTTTGCAAGAAGTGCATCGTCCTTGATATAAAGATAAAGTGCAACGCCATCAGGGAGGGATTCTTGGTACTTGATCGTTTTCCTCATATTATCGGTTGTGTAGTGTGTATATGAACTACGCCACACAATGGTGGGTATGGACACGTGGGACACGGTTTTGGGTCACTTGGCGTTTGGCCACAGTAGTGGATGTTGCCACGAAATGTGGAGTATTTTAGTTAACACTATTTATTATTTTCACACCCATTTCTGGGAAGCTAGTACTTAGTGCGACGGCGCACTGCCGTCGCACCAGTAAACCTTCCCCAACAAGGGACCCCAACCTGGGGAATTGGCTCTAGTTGTTACCGCTTGCGCGCGTGCTCTACTCCTCCTTGGAGGGAAACGCCATAAACCACGGGACATCTAACTCCCTTGCACATCTAAAGAGACCCATTCTTGGGAGTATAATTGTTCCAATAACATTGGTGTTTCGCCCTGTATAGGGAGTCCTGTCCACCGGCATTGCCGTATTCGTCCGTCGCTCTCGCGACTCACTTCGTCCTCTCTTCCTCCTCTTCGCCCTTCCGTTTCCGCTTTTTAGGGTAGCACCTCCCGCTATCCGCGTCCCTCGTGTGAGCATCCACTCACACACCCCCACTTACTTGGAAACATACCCCTACTGAGGATCACACCCCGCTCACGCGGATACCAATTCTTCGCCTTCACCTCCCTGCGCGAGTCGGGACAGGTGTCCCTGGTCTTACAAACCGGCTTCGCCGTGACACCTCTGGGAGGGCTCTAACCAACTGGGTTCACCTCGTGAGAGGAAGATCCCGAACGTCTTTCGGTGTTTTTCCCCTTTGGGGCATTGCACCACAAAGTGGTCTCCCGACCTAGAATTGGTTTTTGTTTTCCCTCTTACGAGGTTTGTTTTCATTCACCAGAAGTTCCGTGATCGTTCCCGTCGTAACGGTATTTTCTCATGTCGAGAAATCCCTCCGATGCGGAGCCAGTGGTTACGCGTAGTCGCTCCCGCGACAACGTGGACACTTCCGAAGTTCGGTTCGTACCCCGTATCCCTATACAGACAAGTTCCAGCCGTGCTGGCACCGCTTCACTGCGGAATGATACCCCCGACCGGGAACCCCGGAACATCCTTTTGCCCTCATTGTCACCCCCACAGGGGAATGCAGCATCGACTCCGGCTGTTGCCGCAGCGCCTCAGGCACCCCGGCCCGCTCCCGCTGTCGCGGCTTCAAGCCCCCGTGGAAAGGGCGATAACACCCCCCAGGGGACTTCCCTGGAATCCCAGGTCGGCGCTCTGTGGACCGCCGATGACACCCTTGTAGGGGAACTAAAATCCCTCCAAGAGGTGGTCTTGGCAACCCCCGCCAAGGAGGTTGCCGAGGAACTCCGTATTTTACGGTCTGACGTCAAATCCGTGTTGGAGAGTTTGTGACAACCCGCCACCTTCATCGACGGAGTGGAAGCCCGATTTGATTGGATTGGTGCCCGCCTGGAGACGCTGAAGCAGTTCTTCCTCATGGACAAACCATCCCCGGATGATTCGGTAAACGAGGCATCGCACAACGACCAGCTTGCTGGGAAGTAGAAACGCCGTCATCGACGGAAACGCCACCAAAAATATTCGGACTCCGATTCTTCGATATCCTCGGACTCATCCCGAAACCATTCGGTTAGCTCGAGCTCCTCGGACTCCGACTCGGAGGACGAGAAGCGAGGCTACTCCTCCCGCTCGAAGCGGTCATCGGCCACTGAAGGTGTTATCCGAACCTGCCAGAAGGGGAGAAGACACCCTGGTCTACGGGAATTGAAACCGACAAACCCGGATTACCGGAAGCTTTTATCATACCGGTACTACCGGCTCGAAGATTCGTCACTTGGACGTACGCCCCGTGGTACGGGAAAGGTGCAAGATTGCATGAAGCGAATGCAGCTCTCGCTCCGCAACCAGTATTTTACTGGAGAGGACCCAGTCCTAGTACTGGATTTCCTATCCCGCTTTGTAGCGGAGGCCGATATCCTCTGTATGAATGAGGGACAAGCCTATTTGGCTTTACCGTATTTCTTACCAGGAGTGGCGGAGGACCAATACAACTCTGTCAGAGGATCTTCTCGTGCCTCCGAGGGAGGAGTTACTTGCTGGCCGGAGGCTGTGCAGTATCTTCTGCGCTCCTACGCCACCAACACCGCTATTCAGCAGGCTATCCTCGCTTTGCGAGATACACGCCAGCGTGCTGGAGAGACCGAGACCGATTACTCGGTGCGCCTTAACAAGGCTTTCCACAGATGTGGTAACGGACCCGGTGGGTAGTGCAGTACCATGTTCATCGATGGTCTTGACCCGGCAATCCGGAGTTTAGTTACCCGTGATCTGGAGGACAAGCGGAGGATCACCTATCTCGAGCTGGTCCAACACGCTCGAGCGGAAGGGTATGCACTTCGTGCAAGAACTCCGAACAATCGGTCTGAAGCCGCCAAGGCGTTGTTGCTAGAAAGCGAAGCTTCCTCACTCCCGGTCACTGCGGATGGGAACCCTGGACAGGGATTTGATACCGTGCATTTAGTGCAGGGGGATGGTGTGTCGATACCCACTAGTGATTTGCCGTCAACGACGGAGATGACCCGTGATACGGGAACAGAAGATCCCGTTCTATACAGTGGCAACGGTCGGGTCCAACCCCAATGACACCCGTTTTCAAACGGTCAATCCCGTTATCAAGGGCCTTGATGGACTGACATCCGCCCTGCGGTTCGCTTCTCCGATACTCGGAATAATAATTCGCGTGTCGCGGTGTTGGCTCTCATTTGCCATCTTTGTTATGCCCATGGCCATAACTCGCCTCAGTGTCTCTGCTCACTGAAGGATATGGCCAAGGTGGTGGCAAACTAAGAGGCCCTCACTCCAGAGGAGAAATGTTCCCTCCCGACGGCTTCCTACCTCCGTGCTAAAACGGACTTTTCCCATGCCGTACCACAGACCCCGCGTGCGCGGCAAGCGTCATACACCCCGATTCAGGAGATCGCGCAACCATCCGTTGCAACCCCCGCGTATGCGGATAGAAACCTCCGTGAATGGGATGAAGCACTCGTTGTCGAGGAAACCAACCCACCGCCGAAGGCGGAAAACTAACTGAGGGAGTCGCCCCTTTGGGAGAGGCGTCCTCAGACAAGAGGCTGTTGACGCCCGAGGCGTCCTCGCCTTGCTCCCCGGTGAAAGTCCTCTCGAGGAAAGACACCGCTGACGCGGACTCTGCGCACCTCGGTGTGTTGCGTCGCCCGTGGATACGGAGTAAAAATCCCCGGATTCCCGGTAGAGTCTTGGTCTTGGCCAAGCGCAATTATAAGGTCTAGGCAGACCTTGGCCTTGATCCCCAGTTTATGGTGAGGTTTCTCACCGTCCTGGATACAGATGCAGGCCCCAACTTTGTTATGGAATCATTGTTACCCCCGCTTGTGCGGTCTCGAATCCGCTCTGATGTGGTCCCCGACATTTCGGATGCGAACAACAATCCGTTATAAACGGTGGGCACAGTGGACCTCGTCGTGAGACTTTGTACCTCTGTGATGAAGTTTGACTTCATCGTTTGCCTTTCATTGGCAGCACAAGTCATACTGGGATATGATTACGGCGACAGATTTGTCGACGCAATCAGACCTCGCCTCAGGCGTGTGGAACTTGACGACGGATCGTCGGTTCCGATTGTTCGCCGCCCGCTAATGCGGTCCTCTCGGAAACAAGTTCTGCTCCCTGCTGCGCAGGACCCACCGCCCGCGTCCTACGAGTCCACCAAGCTCCGCGTCGTTGCCTCTGTTTCTATACCGCCTGAGTCCCAAGTCTGGGTGCAGGTAAATTCCCGTCAACACGGTCTTCGGGTTCTACAACCCCTCGCCTCGTTGTACGAGAAATCCCAGCTGGCGCTGGCTAATGGAATTATCTCCATTTCCCCGGATTTTCCTTTCCGCATATTGGTTGCCAACCTTGGCAAACACCCCCAGTATCTGGTAAAACACCAAGTAATTGGGAGTGTAACCCGCCATCCTATGGGAATGCTGCCAACGAAGATGACAGCCGCCGATGTACTCGGAGTTACCACCTCTTCTGAGGAGTTCGCCCCACCGTCCGGAGACGTCAAGTCTAAGGAGGGGGAGGAAACCGCTACTTCAGTGTCGAACATACCGAGTAACTCGGAATTGCGAACCACACCTGTTCCACAGGACAATGCTCCATCGAGCAACGACCGGATTGATCCAGAAAGGGACTTGAAGCGCTGGAAGTCAGCCACGTGCCAGAGTCGCACCGCGACAAACTCCGTACAATGTGACGGGAATTCACCACAATGTGGGATGGCTCGCTTGGCGAGATTAATGCAACGGAACACCGGATCGATTTAATCCCCGGTGCGTGACCGCTTGCGCAACCCCCTTACAGGGCAAGTCAGAGAGCGCGGGAAGAGGAGCAGTCCCAAGTGGACAAGATGCTCCGCGCAGGTGTGATTGAGACCGCTCAATCACCCTGGGCATCCCCAGGTGTACTGGCTTTAAACGCCGACGGAACCTGGAGGTTCTGTGTCGACTACCGCCGGCTCAATGCCGTGATCGTTACAGACACGTACCCTATCCCTCGTATGGACGATTGTATTGACTCCCTTGGAGACGCCACCGTGTTCACGGCCCTCGATGCCAATTAGGGATATTGGCAAGTACCTGTCAGACAGGAGGATCGCGACAAAACCGCATTCACCTGCCACGCAGGAACGTACCGCTTCAAGCGGATGCCATTTGGGTTAACCAACGCCCCTGCCACCTTTCAGTGTGCAGTAGATATTATACTCAACCGCTTTAAGTGGCGGAGTTGTCTGGTCTACCTTGATGATATTATCATCTTCTCCAACTCGTTGGACGATCATCTCACTCACGTCCGAGACGTGTTCACCGTACTCCACGATGCGGGAATTACCCTCAAGTTGAGGAAATGCGAGTTTTTCACAGATACCACGAAGTATCTGGGTCACATTATACGTCCTGGACGGTTAGCGATCGAGAAAGCTCGAGTCAAATGCCTCGTTGAGGCGAAAGATCCCCGTACTCAAACGGAACTGTGCTCCTTTTTGGGGCTGGTCAACTTCTATCGACGGTTTATCCCGAACTTTTCGTATACTGCGGCGCCCCTGAACGGGTTGTTGCGAAAGCAGAACCCCCCAAAGCTGGGAACATTTACGCCCGAACAATCGGAAGCCCTTAACTCTTTGAAGAAGGCTGTCACATCAGCACCAATCCTACATCTCCCAAAACTTGGGTTGCCATACTCCGTAGATACGGACTCGAGTGACTACCAAGTCGGGTGTGCTCTTTTTCAAACCACCCGAGGGGGAACGACATCCAATTGGTTATTGGTCACGCTCGCGCAATGTTCATGAGCGGAACTACTCCGTATCGGAGAAAGAGTGCCTCGCCGTCCTATGGGCGATGACCACTCTGCGCCCCTACCTTATGGGAGTTCACTTCACCGTGTACACGGATCATTCCTCATTGAGGTGGTTGATGAATATCTCCGACCCGTCGGGACGCCTCATGCGCTGGAGACTCCGCCTAGCGGAATATGACTTTCAAGTCATTTATAAAAAGGGCGCGCAGAACACCCAAGCCCACGCCCTGTCGCAGTGACCCACAAGTGGGGAAGCACTCCCAACGGAGGATGATGAAGTCCCATGTTTCATGGCCATAGACCCGGATGATCCGGAATGTGCCGTTGAGGCTGGGCCAGAAAACTGGGACGAGGATGCTGATTTTGACGAACTACTCGCATCGCGAGATGAATCTGAGAACCCGTTACTGGCAAACTTACTACCGGTATCACCGGAAGAAATGATCCGAGAACAATTCGGCGACACATTCTGTACGAGGATTCGTGCCCGTCTTAACGGTGGTGAAGATCTCCCTTTCGGGGTAAACGACAAAGGCTACCTCGTAAGGAAGGTCGAAGCCCGCCCACAGATTTTGGTACCTCATTCCCTGCAATCGCGGGTGTTACATTTATCACACTACGCCCCCATTGGAGGTCACCCAGGTGGGAGCAAACTCTACCTAACCCTGAGAAGGGATTTCTATTGGCCCGCCATGGCGGTGGATTGCTATGCAACCGTGCGGTTTTGTAGTGAATGCGCGAAGAATCGCGTGAAACCGCGCAAAAATGCGAAGAAGATGAAAATATTCCCTGCAAGGGCGCCGCTCGAGTTTATCGCGATCGAAATTCTCGGACCACTACTCACCACGAAACGTGGAAACAAGTTTCTACTTGTCACTACCGACCGCTTTTCTAAGCTGGTACGGACTGTCCCTCTTCGGAGGATAACCGCTCTCACGGTGGCCCAGGCTCTGGTGACGCACTGGATTTTCATCTACGGTCCCCCTGTGGATGTGCTCTCCGATAACGGGAAACAGTTCGTGAGCAAGTTCTTCCAGGATGTCTGTCGCATCCTGGATGTCAAGAACTTGTTCAAGACTACCTACCACCCCCAGTGTAATGGGCAAGTTGAACGGTTTAACCGGACGTTACTCGCGGCGTTACGTTCCTACGTCGCTGACCACCCAAAGAACTGGGAAATGTACGCTGATACGGTAACCTACAGGTACAACACGCAGGTACACCGGACTACCGGAGTTTCGCCATTCGAGTTGATTCTATCTAGAACACCCCCGCCTGTGGCGCTGGAACCCCAAGCTACCTTGGAAAATTTCCCATCAGTGGGTATCTACCGGCAGCAATGGAAGCAATGGCTTTCCAAGCTGGTCCCAGCTGCGCGGAAGTCTATGGCACGGGCCCAAGCCGCTTACAAGCGGGATTTTGATGCTCGCTTGCGAGGAAAACCGTCCCCGATTCGGGCGAATAACTACGTCTTCATCAGGAAGGAGTACTACAACCCGGAACGGGAGAAGCGCCATAAACTCTTGCCTGTGGTGGATGGACCATTCAAGGTCATCTATGTGAACACCGACACTGTCGTGGTAGAGATGGGCGACAGGCACGAACGGATTTCCCGTGATCGTGTTGTCCTTGCCCCTCCTCCCTCGTCAGAGGTAGTCCTGGATCCAGGCAACCCCGTCTCTACGGACTCTGCAACACCGGAATCATCCGGGAGTATTAGGCCTACGGTACTACCACACCCCAGCCGGGGACTCTCAGACCTACCGACTCTGTTGGACTCACCGCCTCAGCCGGGTAATTAGGCCCTCTCAGCGCCCGCCCCTACCACGCCCGCCCCACTGGCGTGCATTTATAACTGCCAGGCAGGGAATGTTATCCCTTATCCCGCCGCTCCGTCTAAGGAGGGGGAGGAGAACACTCGTTTTCGAGGAACGATATCGCCGTCGCAATAGGAAACACACCATAACATACGGAACACTGACCGTGGAGCACGGAGTATGTCACGTGACATTAATCCCCCGTTCTCGGGCAGTGCTGTGCAACAGGAACCAGACGTGCAGGCCCCCGCAAAAGCGGCAAATACACCGTTTGTCACGGGAAAACGAGGAGGCTCCCTCCAATACCGCAGCAGCGGAAATGCAATCGCCCAATCCATCCCCGGAGGCATCGCCACAAACGCGGGAAATATACCGTGCTACACGTGAAGTTGAAGCGCAACTACCGCACACCCCTGTCGGGTAAGGATCCCCGATAAGGGAGTATGGTGACGATTGCCCCCAATCCCCTGAGCAGAGCGATGCATCGAAGCCGCCATTGGCGGAAGCCCCCGCAGAAGCGGTGCACTTAAGTCCAGCAGACCCGCGCCCCGCGGAGAAGAGGCGTCCAGATACGCCAGCCTCACAGGGAAATACCCACACCACTCTTGGAGAAAAAGGCAGCCAAGCCGCAGTGGATGCTTCAGGCCCTGGCGCGCCAGCGCCGGAAACGCCTCCCGTCGTCGACGGAATCGAAGCCCCCGCTCCGGGGAATAATTTCTGCCAACCCCCGCAACGCTGCGGCGAAGAACCGAGGAACTCGGGAAAAACGCGCGCCATCGCACGCTCGAAACCGGTCGTACCGGACGCTGCCCCTCCTCATGGAGACGGTGCACCGCACTTAGCAGCCAAGCCCCTGAAAAAGGTGTCATCGGCACCTGCCCGGCACCCCCCAAAGGGGAATTTTGACCAAAATACCGGTGTACCGGAGTTAGCCCCAGGCAACCCGTCAGTAGCCGGGGACACCACGGCATCGCCGGAACGTATGGTGCAGAGCGCTCGTGCGCCTGGCAGGGAGGCGGTTTGCCACCCAATCACAGTGTCGCACGGGACCCCCCAGGGGACCGTGGAAATGCCGATTCCGCAGGAGCGGTCATCTTCCCGCAAACTCGCGGTTCGTGAGCTCAACCGCGAAGGCGGAGCCCAAGTCCCCCGCCGACTGGCGGTTCGCCTGCAATACCGCGAAAGCGGAAATGAACCTACCTCAATGGGGAATGACTTGCCGGTGAAACCCGTGGCACCACACACCCTCTTGAGAGATATCTTTCCGCATGAGGAGCGGCCGCTATCACAGCGCACGGCAGCGCCGGAGTTATCGCCGAACACCCTGCTAAGGGACATTATACCGCACAGCGGGCAGCCCCCGCAAGGAAGTACGACCACCACCCGGCACGGCCGGCAGGTCTAGGAACGACAGTTCGTAGTAGACCGACTTGTCGGACACACCTGGGACCAGGATGGTATTCTACAATACCGCGTCCGCTGGTACTGGTACGACCCCAGTGGGGATACGTGGGAGCCAATTGAACACCTCCCACGGTCGCAGGTCCTGCGATACCACCGTCAAACGGGAACTGCAGCCCCAGCCACGCTGGTTAGTGCCCAAGTTGGGTAACGTTGCCGCGCGAGCGGAGAGCGATAGGAAAGGATAACAAGGCAAGTTCCGTAGAAGACGGGGAACTCAACCGAGAAGCACCGTTCTAAACGGGAAAGTTTATTCAAGGGAGCAGCTAGCTCCCCACAATACTACACTACACTAACTGGCATAGCCAGGGAAGGAACACCAGGAAACTGGACAAAAGGGGCTCACTCTTCGCCGTTGCCCGGGGCGTAACCACCAGCAAGGCGGTAGTCCAACGCCTCCGCCATGGTGGTGACATCCCCCGATACCTCGGCAGCGCTAAGACCGGCACCCCGGAGAAAACGTGCGATGATCTCATTTTCATTCGCCGTCACCCCGCTGGGGATAGAAGGTCCGGCACTTGCCGCCGAAGGGTCAGCAGCCGGCTCGGCCGGAGATAACCCCTCTGGGAAAGCTTCCGCGCTAGCGCCGGTTTCCTCTACGTCCATCTCCCCGGGTTCTTCCGGTTCGTTATCGACCATTGGGTCATCCCCGCCGTATGCGCGGTAGTAGTCGTCAGAATCGACGTACCCCACTGGGTGGTCTTCCGGCACATGCCGGGGCGTATCGCGAAGCTCACGCGCCTCCTCGGAGGAAATTTCCAGGAACTCCCAGGGGTCGAAGTAGATAAAATCCCCCGCAAGGGCGGTGTTTCTACCGAGTCCCGGACCACCGGTGTTACCGCTGCCGCCATCCAGACGACCGCTTTGCTCCAGCGGGACCTCACTCAAGCTAACGCTGTCGATGTACCCAAGTAATTGGAGGACCTCTTCATTGTTGACCTGGCCCCCAAGGGGGATGCGAAGATCCAAATTGCGGATCGCTGCCCGCACACGCGGTGGGAGGAACCAGAGACGAAACTGGTCGTACGCCTCATTGAGGATATAAGCCGCAGCGCGGGCCGCCCACTCCGTAACCACTACGGACTACAACCCCGACCGGGGATCCTGCATGAGCAGCGAACCGAGGTACGTAAGTACCGGCGGGAGTTCTATGTAGCACCCCCGGCAGGCTTCATGGAAGCGCCACCACTCTGGGAGTGCTACATACCGACCTAGTCGGTGAGGCGGCGCAATCCGCTCTATCTCCACGTTCTGGTACGGGATGAAATACCCGAATCGGGATCGCCAACGCCGCTCATAGTGAACGAAGTTTTGGAGAAAGTTGGACTGGTATTGCCGGGGAAGATACCTGAACTCCGCCCGAATAATCGGTCGCTCCCAACAAAGGGCCTCTTGCCGCGCTGCGGGGAAATTCCTCCAAGCGAGTTTCTCGAGGCGGAACAGGTTGTTGCCGTATCCAATTTCCCCGCGAGTGCGGAAGTGGCTAACGTCGAAGCCAAACTCCGGTGGGACCGGTACATCGAAAGGAGCCAGGCTCTGCCGTTGGTATGCCATGCGTGTCAACGCGGTCTGCGCCGCAGCGACGGTCTCGCCCGAATTTCTTCGGAGGTGGTGACGCGGAATCGCAATCCGCTGACGCCAATCCCACGATGTGGTGACCGCTCTGGGCAGATCCCTCGGAAGGGTGTCTGAGCCATCCGCATAAGCGGTGACCAATCCCTCATTGAGGACAGCGGCCGGGTGAAACCACGGGGCAAGGCGAAGGCGCGACGCGTGATTCCGATTCATCGGCTTGAGCCCTACCAGGGTGTTGTAGGTTGGCCAGTTGAACGCCGGAGCGGTTCCGGAGGACACCACCGAAGATGGTAGTGCGAAGGGATGGTCGGCTGCAGCAGCCATATTACCCGGTTGTACCGGATGTCGATCGCCCTGAGGCAGGGGAACTGACCGGAAACCGGTGGTGTATCGCCCAAGAGGTCTCGGAGGTTGGTTGTTGTTGTTGATGTTTTTGTCGTTGTTCATTTCTCCGTTTTTGAGGGTGGCTGTTGTTGTTGTTTGTGCGCTCGATGACTCTGGTGCAGAGGGATTTACCGGAGAACCGGAGACAGAGCACGCGCTTTTATCACCCATTTTCGTCTGGGAATCCTCCGCGTCTGCGGTCGTTTTCCCGTCTTAGGGGGGGGATATGTAGTGCAACGCCCTCAGGGAGGGATTCTTGGTACTTGATCGTTTTCCCGATATTATCGGTTGTGTAGTGTGTATATGAACTACGCCACACAATGGTGGGTATGGACACGTGGGACACGGTTTTGGGTCAATTGGCGGTTGGCCACAGTAATGGATGTTGCCACGAAATGTGGAGTATTTTAGTTAATATTATTTATTATTTTCACACCGATTTCTGGGAAGCTAGTACTTAGTGCGACGGCGCACTGCCGTCGCACCAGTAAACCTTCCCCAACAAGGGAACCCAACCTGGGGAATTGGCTCTAGTGGTTACCGCTTGCGCGCGTTCTGTACTCCTCCTTGGAGGGAAACGCCGTAAACCACGGGACATCTAACCCCCTTGCACATCTAAAGAGACCCATTCTTGGGAGTATAATTGTTCCAATAACATTGGTGTTTCGCCCTGTATAGGGAGTCCTGTCCACCGGCATTGCCGTATTCGTCCGTCGCTCTCGCGACTCACTTCGTCCTCTCTTCCTCCTCTTCGCCCTTCCGTTTCCGCTTTTTAGGGTAGCACCTCCCGCTATCCGCGGCCCTCGTGTGAGCATCCACTCACATACCCCCACTTACGTGGAAACATACCTCTACTGAGGATCACACCCCGCTCACGCGGATACCGATTCTTCGCCTTCACCTCCCTGCGCAAGTCGCGACAGGTGTCCCTGGCCTTACAAACCGGCTTCGCCGTGACACCTCTGGGAGGGCTCTACCCAACTGGGTTCACCTCGTGAGAGGAAGATCCCGAACGTCTTTCGGAGTTTTTCCCATTTGGGGCATTGCACCACAAAAGATTTTGTAATCTTGCCATCCTTATTTTTTCTCCGTCTTTTTTTGCATTAAATGTAACCCAGTGCCTGAAAACGTTGGCTTCTCACGAACATTTTCATATTCTTCCTCATCTCCATTCATTAGACCTGTGGTATTTCATGTATTCTCAATTAGTTGATGAGCCAATTGGCAATAGAAGTGGTGCGGACTCTTCACGTTTCTGGTTCCATTTGCGGCTTTGTACAACTTCCACGCGTCCACAGTACAAATCGCTAAAAGAGAGCAATTCACTCAAAATGATCATTCTTCCACTTCAATTTTCTTCTCCAGATTCAGATGATCTTGTTTGCACCTGCTATGGCGATCGACCATTGAACAACTTTTGTAATACTCTTCACACACTTTGGGAATTGCGACCTGCAATTCCACTTTCCCAGAAATAGTTCCCTCCCTTCTCCACCTTTCTCGAATAATAAGAGAAACAGGATTAAGCGTGTCAGAGGTTGATAAAAAATACCTTCTTTCTCTTTACATCCACATTATAGCCATTATACCATTATTGACAATGCTATTTTTTGATAGCATAGATAAAAAAGCTCTCCTGTCCGATAGAGTAGTTTCGGAGAGATTTGTCATAAAATATTCACGGGCACCATTCTTGACAACTCCAGTAAACCTTAAATCTTTCTCTAGTATTGCGTTCGCGGTACTGACAGGCACAAAAAAGGAATCTGCAAATACCAACCTTCGTGATCCAAACCATGGCTGCACTAAGCGAAGTAGCACTGCCGTTTCATGGGTTTTATCAGAATCAAAAACTTGTTTCGGAATATTAGCACCCATATTGAGCTCAATAGTCAGGATTAGCCCACTTCATGCACAACAGGAGCCCTTTATTTTAAGACCATTTTCTGGCTTTATATCTAATGCGGTATAGTGTAAAAGTCCGAGAACAATCCAATTACTGCCCAATATGTATCATCGTGAGAGTTCTTCGTCAGTAAATTAAGCATGTGATGGCGTGATGAAAGACCGACGATGGTCATTGATTGCCCTCAAAAATTCTGCTACGAAGGACTAACGCGCGATACCTTGCTCTTTTGTCACACCATTTCTGCTTAAGCATATGGAACTTCTAAGAATTTCAAATCTGTTCCGTGACATCGCAAAACAAATATTTGTCTGAAGAATAAACTTCGAAAAAAAAGGCTTGAGGGTCCAAAGATCTCTTCTGTTAGAGAAATAAA
Organism: Gracilariopsis chorda; assembly: GCA_003194525.1. Taxonomy (NCBI): domain Eukaryota; phylum Rhodophyta; class Florideophyceae; order Gracilariales; family Gracilariaceae; genus Gracilariopsis; species Gracilariopsis chorda. Next base: position 73,679 of record NBIV01000085.1, read on the forward strand.
TTCAGTTCATTAGACTAAAATTTGCAAAGAATTTGAGAAGTTCTCCTCCTGACGTTCTTCAATATTCTTTGCTTTCTAACCAAATATTTATTCTGCTCAATATCAACTGCAAATGAGGCATAGAAAACATCAAAAGAAAGCAATTTAACTAGCTAGTATTTGAAGATACGTGACGCGGTAAGACAGAATCTTCAGCTGGGTCAATCAGTTTCTACTCATCCACTTGCATAGAACCATTCAAAGGACTCAATGTCGTACAAGTTTCCCACACATGCTTATGAATCACCGTTGATTGAGGAAGTGCATTTTATCTTCATAAAATTGTTTGAAGCTGCAAAAATGGCATATTAATTGGTGTCAAAAGAACATTCTACTCGATTTTTTTTGCGTATTAATGGGTGAAAAATCTGTTAAAAAATGTTTTGCAGCATTTTTGGCTTTTGAAAATCATAACATAATTAGAGACGAAGTATAAGTAAGATTAAATCTTTTTTTTGGTTTGGTAGACTAAACGTCACCGTCAAAGAGTGGAACTTTGATTTAAGTCTTTGAAATGTGAAGATTGAGGACGGAACTATGTATCGTTTTTTTTTCCATAGGTATCCATAATAAAGTTTGAATTCAGCATCATTGGTAATCAAACAAACACGACTGTTAACAGTTTTTCCAACAGTTTTGCAAAGATCTGTGGACGGGGGCATAGTGTACAAAGGTTGTTGAAAGTAGTGCTTGATTCGATAGCTACGACTGTTGGTGATGTGCTGTGGACATGGTTCAGTGCTGCCGGCGTAGAAGACATGATGAGAAGATCAAAGCGATAAAGGTTTCGGAAAAGTTTTAAGGTTTTGATAAAGTTCTAGAGTAATTAAAATTGACCTCATACGAGGTCGCTGGTCAGATAGACACTAGGTTTTCTTGTCTCCGCGCTATAATTGCTGTCACTATATCTATCAGACAGTTTTTCTCAGGCACATTAGATGCTCTTAAGCCATCTGTTGTGTCAGGGGAAAGGCAGTTGTACTTGGTTCCAAGTAGTTCCAGCCACTTATGCATGGTCTCGTCATTCGGAGCTCGTTGCGGAGACATGGGTGCATTACAAGGAGGATACATAGAAGGTTAAACATTTCTTGTCGTTGATCTGGGCGGCAGTCTTGAAAAAAACGTTTCTGTACATAGACGACAAGGCTTTTTACGATGGTGATCGGTGGCAGGATTGTCGCGATTTCGGAGTTTCGAAAGTCACTGTTCACTTGCTTTCATTCAAAGGCTTAATGAAATTGTCATGGATGTCATTTCTTCGAAGGGCGATATTTCGAGAGGTGCTGCGGAAAATGTTACTCGACTCGAAGAAGAATGGAACCATGGAGCTCAATCCAATAGCAAGAACAGTATCGAAAGAGCTCAGGACGTTCAGTTGTCTATTTTATATTTTGAAGTCTTTAGCCTCCACGCTCTCTCAACAATGTGGACACATGAGCAAGAGTGCAAGAAACAAAAGTCTGCAGAAAGGCGAAAGAGTCCGAAAGAGGTAGCAGAAAGATTGATTTCTGCGTACAGTGATTGTTTGGTTGCGTTGAGAAGCCGGCCGTGGAGCGTTGGGGCCTGGATTCTTCTAGGAAGAATCTTTGTGGAAACTGCTGATCTTGCTTTGGACGAGAGAGAGCTATCATTGTCATCGTTTGGACTCTATAGACCCGGAGACTTAGCTACGTTTGATGAGAAAATATCCAGCATCAATGCAATCTTCGGTCGAGCGGAAGCTAGTTTTGCTTTTGCTGAGTCACTCTTAAAGCATCCATGGGCAGAAATGGCATCTAGGCAACTCATTCCTATAGACTCGGCGCTAATCCTCGGACAAGCGTTCCAAACCGAAGAGGTATGGAATGGATTTGGAGATGATGGAGATCTTTTTGGATGGTTTGGTCTGACGAATTCAACAACTTGTCGTCCCCGAATGCTTTGGGAGAAGCATCCTGTCGATAAACTTACTAAAAGGGACAATCAACGTTTAGCCGCAATAAGATTTGGATGTTCTGCGCTTTCAATTCTGCGGCTTCGAGAGCACCGCTACTTCCATACGCACTGGAGTCATAGTACACTCGAAACAGAACTGCTGACTCACCCTCGTAACCGTTTTCCTGAAGATATTGAACTCCACATTGGTGAGTATGTGTTTTAGCTAATGACAATTGGTCTTGCCTCAGAGTCTTTTACATTCAAAACGTATCACCACCGTTGCGTCAGGTTGTCACCTCTAACACTGTCTCCGAATTAGGGACTCGGCCCACATAAACACACACACACGAACACATACACACATACACACACATACAGCACTTAATCGTTTTCCACAGGAAATTAAGGCTTCCAGGGGTACGAACGGTAGGGATAGCCTTCTACCGTTACTTGATCTCGAATTTAACTTCGTGCCGCAAACAAACTTGATCCTAATTGAACAAAAAGCTGCACGTATTACTTGGCCATGTTTTCCTGGCGCACGGCTTTGTCGGAACGAGCTTCCTTAGCTTGCACATCGGCATCGAGCAGTGACCGACCGGTGGCAGCTAAATAAACATCATCTAGGCTTGGCTTGCTTTGGGCGAAACTGAATAGCCGTTCAAACCCAATTTCAATCAAGCATTGCACAATTTCCGCTCCAATGGTCGCATTATGCGGATCGACCACCAGTTCCACAGCATTGTTTTGCAGACGATTAACAATAGCAGCCTGCGCCAATCCTCTTTGCTTCAGAACGTTACATGCAGCTTCGGCATGTTCCGGAGTTGTGAACTCGTTCAGCCGTATGGTGATTCGATCTCCACCTAGACTAGCCTTCAGTTCTGTCGAAGAGCCCTGCGCCAACATCACTCCCTTTTCAAGAATAACAATATGATCAGAGAGAATATCAACTTCTTCCAGATAGTGCGACGAAAGGATGATTGTGCCACCATCATCCCGCCAGGACTGTAGTACATCCCAAATTACACGCCGAGTTTCGATATCCAAGCCTACCGTCGGTTCATCGAGAATGAGAATAGGGGGTTGATGTAACAACGCTATTGCCAGATCAAGGCGGCGTATTACACCTCCAGAGTAAACACCAGTCTGTCTGTCAATGAAGTCCTCCAGGTCAAGTAGTTCTACGAGAGTCTCGATGTTGCTTTGTTTCTCGCGAGAATCAAGGTGAGCCAGACCGCCAAATAACTCCAGGTGCTCTCTCCCGGTAAGCACCTTATCCAGACCAGCACTCTGAGCAACAAAACCCAACATAGTTCGAACAGTGGATGCCTCCTTCACCGTATCAATGCCGTAATACTGAATAGAACCAGAGTCAGGTGCAGAGAGTGTAGCCATGCAACGCATGGTAGTCGTTTTACCACTGCTATTTGGACCCAGAAGCCCTAAGATTTTGCCTCTGGGGACAGTAAAAGAGAGGTCATCGACAGCAGTTATGGTCAAGTCGTGCTTTTTCTTTGAACCAGAACCCTTAACTCGCTTCTTAAACGTTTTACGAAGGTTGGACACACGAACGGCAGGATGATCTTGAGCAAGCAGCTCGAGGTCAATATGCTTTGGTTTTCTAAATATGTCGAAAAGCATCCTCGGCGAAGTTTTAACGGCAAATGTCGGACCAAAGGGCATGCGAGTGGGAAGCGATTCTCGGCATCCAATTTCTGGAAAGCAATATATGACACTAGAATTCCCAAGAGGCAAGGGACAGGCAAATGCTGTCATCTCCGCGGCAGGCATTTTAGTTCGGAGAGGAATCGGCTTGATATCGCTGTGAAGGACAGTGAATATGTGAGAGTTCGTCTTCAGTGCGAGACCTTCCTTGTAGGAGCTACCGTTCGCACTTCCGTACCGCAAACAATCTTACAGCCCCTCTCCGTCTCGCTCGTTTTCCGAAACCCGGCTAGTGTGTCGATTGGGTTATATGACGCCAACACTGCTTGTCAGAGTTCGTCCCAAAAAGATGGCGATGGCGATCCAATGCTCATGGATCCTAACAAAAGCGACATGGTCACGTCATGTTGCCATTGCGCTGGCCTGTTGCCACCATCCAGATATGATAACTTCACACTTTCTCCCTGAAAGATAACTCGTGGGACTTGCTCGGGCTGATATCTCCATCGCTGTAGGACTGACATCTACGAATGGTGACACGTTGTCATAAAAGGCCTAGCCACAGGTAACCTTTCCTAATAAGAAGAGATTTGCACTACATTAGTAGAGACTGCCCTTGACCCAGGTTTACCCTTCACCCTTGCAACCATGTCGTGTGAAACGACTGGGCTACAAAAGTGTCCGGCCAGACACTGATGCGAGCTTGTCCAGCGATACTTGTAGTGAGCTCCCACAGTTCGTGAACTCCGTAGTCTTTTTCGCCCAGTATTTGTCATGGTAGGAACTTCCACGTAAAAACTTCCTGCTGTACTCGGTTTATCATTGATAGCACAGTAGAAGGAAGGCTAAAGAGTTAGCGGTCTACCCTTCCCCTGTGGGAAAGGGAGAATCGGATCACGCAGGACCTCCTATCTTCTCCCCTCTGTACCTTCGGTACCCAGGGTAGTTTTCCTTTTGCACTTCCCTGTAAAATCCTCAATAATATTTTTGCCATGCATACCTCCATCTTACAGTAGTGTCTCTTGGTGACTGATCGACGAATACATTTTTTCAAGGAACGTAAAACCCGGAGGGTCTCTGAACGAGATGCACGCCTGTATATATCGCATTTATATCCTGTAACCCGCGGGGAAAGCTAAGGGGTAAAGGGGTTAGCAGTCTAACCCGTTCCCTTGTGAATAAGAATAGAGACATACGCAGGTGATAGCTAATACTCAAGGTTTCCTCTTATATATCAACAAGCAAAGAATAGACACCGACGGCGTATAGAAACACCTCTGCGGAACGTGTTCAAGTTTTTTTATATCTTTTTTGGGGCACAGAACACTGCCAAGATAAAGGTCGAATTCGAGTGTCAATTCGCTTCGTTGCAGTTCTTCCTTCGCCATCGACTTGTTGATCCCGGTCAGCCTTTGTGTTGCACGTGCAAAGCGAGGTTTGGAAAACCATGTTGCAGCAATGGGCAACATCTGGTTCTAAACCTAGATCTTCTAACTCGCATGCTGAGACCCCGGAACAACGAGAGAATCGGTTATTGAGAAAGTATGAATATGCCCTCAATGAAACATCAGAGGACGCTCGAAACACGCTTACTGATATAGCAAACAGTTTATCGGAATCAAGAAACGCTCGTCTGGGAAAACGAACTCGGCCATCGACTCCTCTCTGGGAGCGTCGTTTGCGATACGCAGTGCATCGTAATTTGGCCGACGTCAGCGTTCGATTAAAAGATCCTCATCATGCGCTACGAAGCTATGCCCGTGCTCTTGATGATGACAACACCGACTTTCTTACATGGGTAAAGGCTGCTCGCATTGCTGCTGAAACTGGTCATTTACATGTAGCAAGAAGAGCTTATGAAGTCGCGTTGTCCATGAGGCCTCGTCATTGGCTTGTTATGCCTGAATACCAAGCTGTTCTGTGTGCGATTTTTGACTCTGATGAAGATGTGCGGAAATTGAACCTAGCAATACTCTCTCCAAAGATTTCCCTCTTCCTGACCAACCGAAGAAAGCAGATGCACATCGAAAATGAAACCTCCTCGTTTCCTATCGCTGAGCATGTCGTCATAACTGAGCTATCATGGGCATGCCTCGTCGACACTCTCACATCATGCCTGGAAAAACGTTTGTCCTCCACGGGAAAGGGAGGTGCTTTTGATGTCGCTCATCCTCTTACATTTGAAATTGACAAGAGTTTAAGACCGTCTGCCCCTCAGTCTGCCATTAACCGTGACGATGTGATCTCTAAATCGTCCTCATTCGACCAGAATGAAGTTGTTGATCTGGTTTCGTCTTCGAGGGACTCTGACGTATCAAAGTCTCCTACTGACGCCAAGGAGGTGTCCACCCAAGCGATAGTTAACGCTGAACAACGTATCCCAACGAACTGCACCTCATCGAATCCCAGTATGGCGCCAGACTCGGAGCGTTGTGATGGAAAATCAAGGGGATCTTCTCCACTTCGAGAGAATGGTATAGAAGAGGTGAAAACATCGAACAATGTAATCAAGAAAGAAATCCAAGAAAACGCTAAGAAATCGCAGCTTCACAAAGCACTTACCAAGTCAGATGTCGTGAAGGAGAGTGTTAGCGAACAGCCCAAGAAGGTTGAGCTGCGGCGATCCAGTCGCTCAAAACCACAGCAAGAGAACCAGGATGATGAGCGACGCCTTACTCGAACAGCCACCGGAGCCAAAGACAGTACGCAAATGGATGCAGACCTCGTCAGTACTTTGCTAACTATATGTCAAGATCGACTGGACGACGAGAGCCGTACAGGCACAAGAGACGCTTCGCCGGAATGGAAATCGAAAGAACGTAGATTACCTACCACAATTCCGAATCCAACTGCAAAACGGCGTCCATGCATGTGGAACATGGTGATTGATGAAAGGACGGAGGCAAAGAACGTTTTCGTTTTCATCTCTTCTTTCCCTGAACGAAACAGCGGTCCTGCTGACTTGATGCTGAGAACGCTAAGAAGGTTGTCTGAGATACAAGTCGCGCAGTACTCATCAACACTCGCAGTATTATGGTCTGCCTTGCGCAGAAGGATGCAATTCCGTCTTCCTGGTTCAATAACAACAACTGCCCTTATAGTTGAAGCTATGCTATGCTCTGGAAAGAAGGCAGGAAAAGCAAAAGAGCGCCGATTCAATGAGGCCAGTCAGCTACTGTCACAGCTCCACATAGATTATGACATCGAGAAGGAACCAGACTACCTCAAACTTCGCCTAACATGGTCTTGGACAAATCTCTATGAGTGCTGTGGAAAGATGCAGATGGCTTTCGATTCTGCGAATCATGCTCTACATCTCTTGACTACATTGGAGGCAGCTGGTTGCCAAGAGCGGATCCCAGAGGCAGCTGGTCCAGAGTTATCAGGTCATTGTAGCGAATCACTTCGCAGTCTTATCAAAGAACGAATCGCAGGCCTTAAAAGGGCTGGCGACCTTGAAAAAGCTGAAGTTGAGCTTTCTAAAGTGGCACGTGGCGATAAAGAAGCCGCAATTCGTACCGTTTCGATTCTTGCTCCCTCCGTAAACGCGTCAATACGGGCATTGGAGTTTGATCAATGGGACGACAACGATCAGGTTGTTGAATTCCACAGCGCCGCTGAACACAGGAAGTGGGAAGAACGTCTGGACGCCGAAGTGGAGCTTGAACCGAGACTTAAGGTGTTCAGCGAAGCATGCACTAAAGCTACAGATCTCATCGGGGAGTTACTTTGTTTCTCAGTACGCTTACGAATGGCTGTTCACTTCTATGCGTCGCAAATGCGAGTTGAGACCAAGGAAAAGGAGAAGTCTCTAGACAAGAGCAGCTCTTGTGAAGTTCGACTAGCTGACTTGCTGATTCTCATCAGAAAGTACGCCTTGGTAATCAAGAAGATAGCCAGTCCTTCAAGCACTGACCTCTGGAATACAAAAGAAGGCATTTCAGGTTGGTCTATGGAGAGGGCCACTGCGGTCGCCGAAATAACCTTGATCTCTTTAACAAAACTTCTTATTACGAAGATCCCTATACTCAAATTCTCTACTCCAGTCACTGAACTCCGGGCATCACAGAAGAACAAAAGACTTGGGTTTACAAGATGCATGTTAGCATTTGTTCGGTGCTATCTAGTGAATCAGAACTGTCGCCTGTCCGCGGTCCGTCGTTCTGAAGGACCTGAATCACCACGAACAAGATCATTGACTGTGAAAAGGCTTTTTGCAACTTCCTATTGCTTGAGAGCCCTTGTAGATCGGGGATGCTGCCGCGAAGAAGGAACGAGCGGGGCACTCATGAAGCTATATTCACAGTTCCTGGCCAGTCGTTTGCGCCAACTGGCAATAATTTCTCATCTTGAAACGCTGCGAGAAGAGCCGCAAGTTTCCCAGGGTTACACCTCTGATTCAGCACCTGATCTTGGAAGCGTAAGTCGGACCGTTGGAACAGATCTACCTGTTAACGTGGGACGAAGGCATAATAACGACAGCCGTCAGGAAGAAAAAAGAAGCACCGAACCAACGAATATGGGATCGAAGGAAGCAATAGCCGGCGAAGCAGGAGAAAAAGAAATAGCGTGTGTGGTTAAGAAAGGGGACGATGAAAGGGACGGGGACAAAGAGAATCCAAAATTGCAAGGAGATAATGGGACCATCCGGGGGAAAGAGTACGACGACCAGGGCGAGGAAGATGAAGATGATGATACACCCATCAGTCAAATTGATACGTCCTATGCATGGAAGAACGTATCTGTCATTCGCCGTGAGCTATCTCAATGTTACCAGTGCTTGTATCAAATCCCTGACTTGGAACTCTCCTGTGCTTATTCTCAAGGAGACCCTGTTGACCTTTGGCTTGAAGAGGGATGCCGCGTCAGCAAACACATAGGGTTGCAATTCACGTCTGGAGACCCTATGAACGTGATGCCAGTCATTGACATAGAAGCTTGTTGCAATGTATATTTCTTCTATCGGAAGAGAATCTTCGAAGCCATTGGTCCCCGTCGTCGTGATGGCGGACGGGGAAAGAAACTGAGAGAAATTCTGTCTCGTCTTGCAGAGTGTTTGCCAGAAACACCCCCTAATACTGTTCATTTGCTTCCATTCAAAGCCTTAAACGAAATTGTCATGGATGTCATTTCTTCGAAGGGCGATATTTCGAGAGGTGCTGCGGAAAATGTTACTCGACTCGAAGAAGAATGGAACCGTGGAGCTCAATCCAATAGCAAGAAGAACAGTATCGAAAGAGCTCAGGACGTTCAGTTGTCTATTTTGTATTTTGAAGTCTTTAGCCTCCACGCTCTCTCAACAATGTGGACACATGAGCAAGAGTACAAGAAACAAAAGTCTGCAGAAAGGCGAAAGAGTCCGAAAGAGGTAGCAGAAAGATTGATTTCTGCGTATAGTGATTGTTTGGTTGCGTTGAGAAGCCGGCCGTGGAGCGTTGGGGCCTGGATTCTTCTAGGAAGAATCTTTGTGGAAACTGCTGATCTTGCTTTGGATGAGAGAGAGCTATCATTGTCATCGTTTGGACTCTATAGACCCGGAGACCTAGCTACGTTTGATGAGAAAATATCCAGCATCAATGCAATCTTCGGTCGAGCGGAAGCTAGTTTTGCTTTTGCTGAGTCACTCTTAAAGCATCCATGGGCAGAAATGGCATCTAGGCAACTCATTCCTATAGACTCGGCGCTAATCCTCGGACAAGCGTTCCAAACCGAAGAGGTATGGAATGGATTTGGAGATGATGGAGATCTTTTTGGATGGTTTGGTCTGACGAATTCAACAACTTGTCGTCCCCGAATGCTTTGGGAGAAGCATCCTGTCGATAAACTTACTAAAAGGGACAATCAACGTTTAGCCGCAATAAGATTTGGATGTTCTGCGCTTTCAATTCTGCGGCTTCGAGAGCACCGCTACTTCCATACGCACTGGAGTCATAGTGCACTCGAAACAAAGCTGCTGACTCATCCTCGTAATCGTTTTCCTGAAGACATCGTTCGTCTTTCCTCCATCGCACTCTCACAGCTGAGGGACGCTCGAAGACTTTGCGGCATGGACAAGCTGTTACGGGATGAACCCAGCCAGAACCATTCTGTCTATTCACAAGCATCTGCTCAGGGGGTCAAACCTGCGCGCTTGAGAGAAGGTTGTGACCCATTACGGCCTGTAAAGGCAGATGGCACGGGGCAAATGAGGAACTTCTGGTATTACCTGTTTCTTGAAGCAAAGTTAATGCGAAAGGAAGGCAGGCAGGCGAAGGACTATCTACCTGTGTTCCAAAGGGCACTGGAGGAGAACAAGCGATTACGGGAATCTTCACGGCAGCCGCCGGACATTGAACCCATCTACAAGCTCCATTCAGCCAGAATGAAAATTCTTCGCGTAACCGAGGACAACGTCAGTGCCATCGAGAACCTAGCATTGCTAGAGAAGTATAGCTACAGCTCTCAACAGCGACCTATTTTGCTTGAAGATGATCAGAGAAAAGATGACGATGATTGGATCATAGAAAGGAAGATTGCAATTGCCGAAGATATTATTCTCGCGATGCAGTTTTGTGCAAACCCGAAGTCAGAGATGGTTTACTCCGAGTTTTTCTTCAAGTCAACCTTTTGTAAAGTCACTCTTCTTGTGGAAGTTCTGAAAGACGTGAAGTCCGCCATTGAAGAACTGGATAGACTGTTCGGAACTGATAGTGCTCTTCGCGCTTTGGATCAAGGGCCAGATGGTGTATACCGTGGATACTTCTACAGAATGTGGAATTACCGCTACACTGATACGGGAATAGAGCCAGCGCTGGAATCGGAAAGAAAATTGGTTCGATGGCGAGGCAAAATGCTCGGGCTGTACGGACAGTTATTGAAAAACGTTGGGGAATGGCGCTTGCTTGCGGCAATCATATCTCGATTAAAGAAGCGGAACTCAGAGGACCTTCCAGTTGACGGTGCACTTTTGGACGATCTAATCGAAGCATATGCGGTCACAAGTCGTTCATCGATTCTCACATCAATGGAGAAAAGTATTGTAACGGACCCTTCTGCTTTTGAATCGTCATATCGTCGAACATGGGATATTTATGCAGAATCCCTTCGAATTGCCCAGGGTGTAAAAAGAGTGGCAATATCACTAAACAGGGGGGAGATGAACGAAACTGGGGGTGAACGGTTAATCAGCAGCGGGCGGCCGAGATGCTTGGCAGCAATTCATACGGCACTTAGGCTTGAACATGTTCGATGGAAGTCGGCGATAGAGAACAAGCCAATCGATATGAATTCCATGAAGACACTACCTATCACCGGTGCACTGTCTGAGGCTTCGACGCTGGTGAGGCAGGGTTTCGTTGAAATGCTTCAAGAAAGTGCGAGCAAGTGGCCTCTGGAAGACAAGATTACAAAACTTCTGCTTCGTAGAATAACAGATCTGGGGGCAATGGAACCCGCAGCTCCTTAGATTCGAGGAAGTTCGTCTTGACACGCTGCACCATGTTTTCCTGAACGGATGAGCTGAGTTAACTAGGCTACTGGTTATTAGATTTAGGCAAGACAAAGAGACAATTCATTGTTTACTGAAGGGCACGGGCTCTTTGTGACAGACACCAGGCTCTACTGGTCTCCACCAGCCGCAGCAGCCAAAACTGCGGTGAGCTTCTCCTTTATTGCTTGCTGACGCTCAGCTTTCGTGCGCTTCGTCAACCTCCAAGTAGTGTTGTGCTCAACCTTCGCCTTCTCTTTCTTGGTAAAGCTCGGGTCTTCACGAATCTTACGATGCGCCTCGAGATACATGTCCTCTATGCCATCTGCATCAATGCCGTCTTTGATGTATCTGGCAAACTGTCTCTGATACGCGTCCTCATCTTCTTCAAGGAGATACTCCATGTACTCCGTAACATGATTCCCAAGAATGCGGCTTTTGAGAAGCTCCGGATCGAATCCCTCTTCCTTGGTGTAAGCAGGGAAACGCTTCTCATTGTGAGGCACATTCATACCTCCATCTACAGCGCCCTTCATGACGGCAAACACTTTGTTTCCAGTGCTAGTGCTCACCAAACCAATGTCAAGGAGAGCGGTGAATGGGCGACGGTCTTCATCTTCCTCAATGTCAAACATCTCCCCATCAACTTCCTCAACACCAACGTACTTCTCATCTAATCCAAGCTTCTGAAGGTGACGACGGGCGCAGAGGAGGCCAACGCAATAAGCAGCAGAAAAGTTCGTGAGCCCGTGCTTGATGCCATATCGCGGAAGCTCGTGTGCGTAGGCAGCAGTAAGGATCTCGTCACCTGCGATACGAGCTGCAACAACTTGGCATATAATATCCCTATTCATGATGAGATCAAAACGTCAAAGCTTGTCAGCGAATTGCCCGATCGTACTACGAAGCTCCGAAGCACTCGGTTTCGTGTCGATGTGTACAATGGCATGCGTAGTGCACGTCAACAGAATTATGCGCTTGTGAAATTAACCACAAAGATCCATCAAGCAGGACCCGTGGATAACAATCTACGCGAGATGTTGTACCTAGTGGTTGCATACGAGATTATGAGGCTCGAATAAAGAACCTTTTGGCGCTCATCGAATGCCCTCACTTGCATCTGCACTGTGCGGGTTAACGTCCTGAATAAGAGATCGGATAACTAACCTGTTGGTAAAACGAACAACCAGCCTGTACTTGGGCGAATTGTACTTCCTTTTGTCCTGAGTGATGAGACGACGGCGGGCTTGGTAGTCAGTCTTTCCTTCGCGACGACGGCGGAACTTTGTCTGATAGCGCTTTGAGTACGCCTTATTCTTAACAAACTTTGAACGCGCCATTGAGGATTGAACGACGATAGTCGATTGAAGGAAACGCAGCGATGTGTTGATTGTAGGGGATAGAAAAGGGTCTAGGAGCAATCACCTGGTAGATGTTATTAGCGGGCGTCGACGGCGACGAGACGGTGGATCACGTTTCACGGGATCCAAAACTGCGAATTTCCGATCCAATTAGTACCTCGGCTTCGGTATCATTTGCATCGTACAGGTACAAAGGGTGGAGTATGTAAGATACAAATGCACTGTCATACACAACCTCTTCTACCTCGCCGAGATCTCGTCGAGGAGGTTGTGTACGGCGGAACATGTGTGTCTCACATAGTCTACCCTTTGTACCTGAACCGAATCTGAACCTTCTGTTCTTGGCTTTTCACGGGTTATTGTGCACTGGCATCAACATCCGTAGCGCTCCCATTGGCAGCGGCATGACATTGTCATCCTGTTCGAACTGCCTGCACAAGACATGTCTTTCTGAAAGGGCCACGTTCGCTCGTTCCTGTAACACTACGGATTTCATGTGCATTTCATGTGCATTTCATGTGGCACATACTGCGAGGGTGCCCGAGTGTGAAGTGAACAACATCCGGTATCCCTTTGAAAGAACAATCTCACAAGGCCTGCCTTTGACCGTTACTCGACCGCGCCTAAGGGGGTATCGTGCAATACCATATCTTCGTAAAGTTGCAGCCCCGAAAACGATTGTCTAGCAGCACCTAAAGCCTCACATCCAATCTGTGCACGAATCACTTTGTCCCATTTTCCGTTTCGATCGCTTACAAGTCGCAATCGAAGGGAAACACAAATCGAACTCAGAAAGGCTATTTCCCAGCTTTTTGATATACAAGTGCGGAGTCGGCCTCGTGTAGGGGCGCTTAGTGCGAGCATGATAAGCTCTGACTAGAGCAGAACGCGCAGACTCCACTTCAATCCAAACGTTCTCCAGTCTTAAAACTCACCCGATGGAAGCTCTTAAGCAATTTGCAGATGGTCTTTACTGGCAGCCATTCGATCCGTCAACTGACACGCCACTCAAAGACCGGTACGAACTGGCACAGCAAAGTGTGCGACCATGGAGCGAATTCTTCGACATATCCGAGTTCAATTTGCCGCCGTTTGGGCAAATCACAGCACGCATGAAGCACAACATTGAAACATTTCTGTACAATTACTTTGTGTTAGTTGCACTGCAGATTGTGTTGTTCTCAATCACGCATACTGGCATTGCTCTTTGTTTGGTCTTATTGCTAGTGTTCTTGTACTTGCTGTTTATCAAGTTTCCGGAGGATATCGAGGTTGGGCAGTTCAACATCGATTCAACGATGAAGAAAATTATGGCCGGGATTGCGGTGTGTTTGGCTTTGTTTCTTGGGCACATTTTGACGTTTGTTATTTCGGTGTGCGTGTTTGTGCTGATTGTTGTCGGTATCCACACACTGATTCGAGATGACAGCAGTGAACTGACTCTGGACGAAGGAATGTAACATTGGTCGATACCGTGAAGAACAGCTGCAACAGCTAAAGTCCAAAATGTATGGACAAGAAAAGCAAGGAAAGACACAAGGCTTAGTCGGATGTGTGAGTTCAATTGCTGACGTTGCCCCTGCGTGGTTCTTCGAGAGGCGCAATTTAAATGTATACTTTGCCTTCGAAACAAAACAGATTTGAGGCAGAATGCAAGAGGTTTCTTTTTCGACTCTGTGATTACTCGCACGTCATGGCGAAGGATGTGCAAGAATGAAGTGTTTGCTTTTGATGGAAGCATGAGTGATTATGATAGGCTGTACATGCATTGTAGTAAAAGAAGTGCTATACGAGACGGGGTGCCTTCTTGACTTTACTAGTTCGACCAAGGTCGATCTCAAACAGAAAGGGATCACCCCTTTTTCACTCTGGGCTCGCGCATGTTCAATCACAACACTAGGTCGAGATTCAGGGTCCGATATCTTTACATGCTCAAAAAGCGTAGATTCGGCGTTGCGAAAGTTACTCAAGGAGGAAATGCACAAACGCGCAACAGGTTAACATGACGATGTCTGCCTTGCATGAGTGCCCGCTCACACTGAATTGAGAGGAATAAGAGAGATGATAAGCCGGCAAAGTCTGGTTTACATCTTCCTCTTCAGTCATAAGTAGCCCCGCTCAGGGCACATGCAGTTCCGCCCGTCGAGGTGTGCCGACCTTCGGAAAAGGCAGTAAAACACTATAAAGTTACGCCGGATGAGGAAGCCAACTGGAGATCAGGCCCGTAACTATGACTGACTAACTAGCGTCAAAGATAGCATTGACTTAACTAACTAGAGCAAGAAAAGTCATTGTAAGTCATTAGTCAGTTCACATGCACACGTTGAACAACTCATAGAGATGTCCCACGTGCTGCACCTTGGAGATCGAGCAGTCGCTATTCCGTCAGAGCTCGTGACTCGGCCGCTCAGAACCGACATCTTGTCGTACTTGAGCCGAAAACCACCCAAGCAACATGCCCCAGCAAGAACAAGGCCGGACAGTAACGCTTTCGGCTTCCGCAGTAATTGCCAAACAAAATGTTCAACAAAGGAAACGGCGTGGGCCTGGAAAAGGTAAGGGATCAAGCACAAAGAGTTCAATCTGGAGCACAGTTGCTGCCAAGATTATCCAAGCAGAACGACCAAAGTTTCAATGTGAGGTTTGTGGCCTCATACGCAGTATGAATCAATCTTATTCAAACAGCAACATTGTATTACATTACAAGACATATCACAAACGTTTATATGATCAACTGGAATATCACGGATCCCGAAACGGTACGGAAACACTACTAAGAAAGCTTATAAAGACGGAAACAGAAAACCAAGAATGCAGATCTTCGCTACATCCACTTCAAAGATTTTTCACCACTGAAAATGCCACGCAGGTACGTGAAAACCAGTTCCATTTCGTGCCTCCCAAGACAATTCAAACCGTGGCCATCGTACTCTTTGGATGTTTGAGTGAGGTATCTTTTTCCAAAATTGGTTCCCCCGAATTCCAAGGCTTGGTAGATCGTTTTGGCGGACGCGTTCAATACTGCAGCTCTCAGAGCATTGATTCGTACACTGTGCCAACTTAAAAGGCAGTTTGCTGTCTGCTTCGTGATAAGGTGAAAAAGGCTAGAACGGGATCAGTGACATTTGACGCCTGGAGTGCCGCACTTGGAGCACCAATAATGGGCGTAACATGGCACTTTGTTGACAAAAGTTGGAAACTGTGTTCGATACCGATTGCCTCATTGAACATCAACGGTCTTCCCAAAAACAGTGAACAGCTCTGCGCCGTCTTGCAAGAGATAATTTCTACTAATCTGGTGGTGGGGTCTGATGATATAGTAGTATCAACAGTGACATCCGATAACGAGGCAGCCACAGCAAGGGCTGTCGATCTCTTTACGAGTTTTGGTGGTTCAATTCGCTGCGTTGTCCATACCTTGGCATTGGTGGTCAACGATGTCTTCGTCGATGGCACTCCCTGGCAGAATTTCATGAACCATATCAACAAGATCACGTCCTATTTCAACTTCCATCCAAAAGCTAACATGCTTTTGAGAGAGAAGCAGCGCAGTGAGGGTATTACTGAGGATCGTCTACAGCGTCTGAAACACGATGTGCTTACTAGATGGCACTCCCGGCTTGGTGCTATGACCACATATCTCTCCAGGCTTTTAAATATTTCTGAGGTTGCTCAGGATCTTGGTGTATCATCAACCGATCTTCCGAGTCTTTCCAGTGAGCAAGTTACATGTTTAGTGGAGATAGTGTCGGTCTTAAAGGAAGTAAGGCGTGTGGCACGCCAACTGGAAGCCGACAAGTATGTTACAATGTCATGCGCTCTACGACTAACGCACGAGCTGTATGAGACTCTTCAGATTATGTCTGGAGACTTGGTGCCCTCTTCTAGAGGCTTCTATGAACCTCAGGACACTACAGATGCATCTTTATTTTCTGAGACTGAGAGCACTGCGATGGCACTGATTCCCAGTTCTGCAGTGTCAGATGCTGGAAGGGATGAGGCAAGGAAAGTACGCTTGGTGAAGTCGCCGGCTCGTGAACTTTGCCAAAAACTATGTCATGCGCTGCACGTTCGTCTAGGTGATCTTTGGGAACCTGTGAGATCTGATCTCTTTTCGTGGCGTGATGTAAACTCGGAAGTCATTTCGAGTGGTGAGGTGAGTATTCCGGCAGCATTTAATGTGGCAAGGCGTGTGGTGTTGTTTCATTTAGCCGCCATTCGTGATATCAACGAATGCGAACTGGATTTTCTACGGGAAAGTGAGCAAGATAAGGAAGTTTACTTTTAGAATTTGTATGGCAGTCTAGTGCGAGAAGTTCTGGAACTCGATGAGTCTGTTCTTTTGTCTGCGGATTCCCTAAAAGTTCTTTTTCGCCTATTTCATCAACAAATGCGGGCCAAAATGAAGCGACTGGGGCGAAGGAATCCAAACGAAGCATTGTTGTTTTGGAAAGCAGCAAATGAATCAAGTGGTCTTGTTAGTCCTGTGCCGTTCAATATGATAGCCAGAGCGTTTCTGGCTTCTCAGGCATCTTCTGCGGCTGCTGAACGTTTTTTCAGCGATCTCGGACGGCGGGAAGGATCTACATCTCAATCTCTACTTTGTAGTACGGCAGAAATGTGTGAGATGATTCGCGTGTTTGTTCGAAGTGAGTTAGAAGCAATCAATTTGACCCAGGCCAGTTTGGTTTATCCGAAGGGTGAGATGTTCAAGAAAGTTTCTCGAAGAATTGCAAGGTTAGTCTGGAAGGAGATGGATGACTGATTCTATGACTACAATGACTAACATGTCCTTCAATGCCATGACTAGTAGGATCGGATTGTGATTTGTTAGTTAGTCATCTTTACGGGCCTGCTGGAGATGCGATTGAGTCTATTAGGGGAATTTAGCCGTCGAATAGATAATTAGCATTCTACTTGTAGAAAGCGAATACCGCTGCCTTGGAATTGGAGGCACGTGCTCGTAAAATATGCGGATTCGCGTGACTTCGCGCGATTCGTTCGCAGGCGAGCAGCACCCAAAGGCCAATGGATCGATGAGAAGCTCCTTCTCTCTCCCCTCGTCCCCCCGGCTTTAATAAAGCAGTGTAGATTTCCAACATTCTAATTAGAAGTTGGGAGCACTGGCTCCACGGCGCTCAAGATAACCCACAGCAACTAACAGCGAGTTCGTGCGCGCCACATAAACACACACACACATAAGTAGCGATGACAATGTTTTTGGTTGCAATAGCACGTTTGTCAAAAATTGTCGAGTCAGAAATCTTTCACATGTAGGGCCGGATATTCAGCAAAAAAACATAGGCGTACGAAGAATCGAAGTTTTACATGCACAGCTCTTCTTGGTACCTGCCGCAAAGCTACACCCGGGAGCTTCGTATGTCGGTGAGAATAAACGCGTACTCTATGACTGTCCTGGAGGGGTAAAGAAGTATATGGACCATTGCGTGCTGCGCTGTCAGTTGGTAAACAAAACGAGGCGCGATAACGGTTGTTTATCCAAGGGAAGAAGGAAAATAATTCAGGACTAAGGAGATGAAGAAAGATGGAAAATTTTGTCAAAGTTTCTATTGGACAGGCGCTGCAGAAGTTTGTTGTTGGTCAGCGGAGAGAGAAGCATCTGCCGTAATTGGATATTAAACCTCGCACAATACATACAAGCCTTCGATGCACACATATGATAGAAGTCAAACAAGTACCTTGCTTGTGTTCTTGGTGCAGTACATCAACTTGCTCCAAGCTAACGTAGTGTACCAAGCACACACAAGGCGGCACGCTGAGAAGCTTGGGACGTGCACATGGCTTCCTAGCTAGGCTATCCTATAGGGTCGCCCAAAGATGTTCATAAATATTAGGTGTGCTTCAACGTAGAGAACGAGATAGATGGTAGCGGGTAGCTACAGAGAGAGATTTTGCGTTTCATAAGCATGAGCTATGATGACAATCGAGTGACCTGGATCTGCACCGTGATTTTTATCTTAACCTTATCGGACTAGTGAAACACACAGCTTGTAAACTCCTTTGTCCCTATTTGTAATCACCCGTCGCGGGGTGACACAACCACGGGCCCGGTCCGTAATAGATTATTCTGCATTTCAATCAAGAAATAAACGGCACTGAATTGTAGAAAAAGGATCAATCTGCGTGATATCCTAGGGATATCCCTAGCTAGGATATCACGCAGATTGATCCTATAACCCTTACTCGCACAGTCCGTTAACCACCCTTCGTGCACTGTGGTGTTGTGCAGCAACGCGCGATGGTCGGGCACTGTTTAGAACTACCAATCGTAGAACGTTCTGCGAATGTGGGAAGCTCATACATTCACTCAGGGGCCTACTGCAAAGTATGATACGGGTGTGACCGACCTTTTTGAGTCAACGGGCACAACGCAGATCGACGATGTTGGCTAGGCTCTTCTGACTTTCTCTCTAATACCTCTGGTGCCCCTGCGATTCCATCGTGTTGGGGTTTCTCACATATATTACGTCATGAGGAAAGTACGAGCTGCACAATACCGAAAAAGGAGAGGTATACAGGTTGTTGCCAAGGTTTCTGCTCGAGACAAACAAGGTAACATTACATTGACTTCCCAACTGGTCGTGGTTTGTCCCTCTTGTAGCTTCCCCTGAAAAACGTGACGGAAAGTGGGAGGAAGTAGAGAGAAAACGAGGAACATTGGCAGCCAGACGGGTGCTCTGTCGGGCCTTCTGTAACTCAGCTAGACGCTGCCTTTTTATCCTAGGGTAGCTTCAGAGTATCTGTTACATGACCCTTTAACGTCGGAATTCCTTGGAGAAGAGCACTAAAACAGTGACGTGCAAATCTCTAGGATGAATCGAAGGGCTTGTTCAATTCTTTGCACGGTGCAACGTCGGGTAATTGATCCGCCCCATCATTTGATCGTTTGGTGGGACCGAATACGCCTGTATCACGCACTAAACGCACAATCGCTGTCGCTCGTAGGCCGCATACAGAGAAGATAGTTTCGCTACCATAGCAATCACGCTAGATGTACAGATTCCGTGAAATACGTTCTAGCGTGACGAAGTTGCACAGTCCAGAGTCTGTGGTACTAGTTGCAGCGTGATTGCCTTGGTAGCGAAACTATCTCTGGAAAACAGAGACGGAGATAAATGAATCTTTATTCTCACTCTTCAAGCACGAGTCAGCGTGCTAATAATATGAGAGCAAAGGAGTATTCGGGGTAGCAAACCCCATCTTAAGCTTGTAATAAACCTTTGCCTTGCCTGACCCGTAATTTGGAAGCTCACTTTGAGCTGTCAAAGCATGTCTTTCTCGTCACATGTGCACGCAACGATATGTTCGGAATCTCCCCTTGCAGCCGTGCCAGCGAGATTCCACTCGGTACGAAGGAGGCGTTCACTGTAACTAATCTGTAAGCTGCAAGCGGTGCCTGACAGGGCACTGCAATTGGTAAACATCAGCTCTTTGTTCAGTTCTTCAGCAGTCTACATTTAGTCTACCAGAAGGAGCGCCGCCTTCCCGATCAGGGCTCCGTGCACGCGTGCCTCGAGAGTGAATCTGCCCATGCAGTGCGCCGCGGCTGCATACGCGCGACTTTGAAATCAAACCGCTTTGATCACGCAGCGCCGCTTTTCGCTTAGCCCAACGTACTGCACGCCCGGCACTCGCTCCCGCGCCCTGTTCTGCGTTTCCCCTCAAACACGAGAACGCAGACCACCGCAGGAAAACCGCAGGCAACCCTGCCTCTCTACACGCGCCCGTTTCTAATCCCCCTCCTGTTGTGTTCGTCTCCCGCCAACTCCATCCCGAATTGTCTGTCCACCAACGAGCATATCGACGGTATGCCATCCTTGTGCAGCTTATTAGGCTTCCCAACCGCGTAATCCCCTGCTTGCCCGACTCGCATTCACGTTGGTGAATCCTTGATGCCTGCACTACCTTCACTCCACGCGAATGCATTTCTTCACCTCTCCCACTTTCCCTTGATCCCGCTCATTCTGGTCTTTATCCGCTCCCGTGTTTTTCCTTGTTTTCCAGCCCTTCCTCCTGCCAACCGCTCTTGTAATCTTGCGTAATGAAGCGCGCTGCCGACCAGCCCGCGAATTCCCCCAAAGTACTACGACAACCGTTAACACCTTCTCATCACCGACAGATCCAGCCTTTGGTCGACAATCAATTCGTGCGCCATCTATTCCTGCTGCACACCCCAATTCGTCTGTTTCTTGAAAAGGTGCTAACCTCTGTCAACGCGCTCACTCCCCTTGCTCCGGACGCTCACCTGGATGATCTCAACCGTCGTATCGTACACTTATCAAACATTGTTTTGTCACACTGTCGCATAGAGGATCGCACTATCTTTCCCGTTCTAAGCAAAGCCTCTTCCGCTTCCAGCGCCTCGCCCCACCGCACCGCCAAGAGAGCGCGCATTGCTTCCTCTCCAGTCTCTGTCGACCCTCAACCAATACATGACGACCACCAACATCTAGGCCACGCGTTTGACACCCTTCGCAGTACTCTACGAGAGCTGCGTGCAGCACCCCTGCTGAAACCTCAATCCTTGCCTTTACAAAGCCCACGAGTAAGCTCCACTGCGAATGCTTCGCCTTTTTTAGACCCGACAACTTCATCATCCTCCAATCCATCTTATCAAACCACCTATGGCCCACGCACTACGAACCGTCAAGAAGGAGTTGTCTATGTGAAGCGCACTGCCAAGCAACTCGCGGACCGCATTAGAGATCATTTACGAAACGAGGAGTCATATGCTCTACCGATTGCAACTTCATTTCTCTCCCATGCGCAGCAGAGGCAGCTCGTTTTGCGTGTAACCAACGACACCGTATCAGTACAACATCTACCGGACGCATTCCGCCTCGTTCCTCATGGAGATCTTGTCAGTTTGCTTCAATTCGTTTCGCAACATGCAAGTGATCGTGACAACAAGCGTATCGCCCTGACATTGGCTAAAGTTCTATCTGTTTCTCAATGGAGAGCAATTTGCGCTGATGTTCCGACGCTTGCGAACATGCAGCTACCAAAGCAAAACTCGCTCATCGAGATTTCGCATATGCACAAAGCCATCACGAAAGAGCTCAATGACATAGTTGCGTATTGCGAGAGTATCGATACTTCTAATCCTAAGCAGATGCAGTCTCTTTCATTCCGTGTCAGTTTCCTGCGGAGGGTGCACAGCTACCATGCGGAAGGAGAAGAAAGTGTATTACTCAAGGAGCTACACGCGAAGCTCAGCTCGTCCCCGGATTCAACTGCGACAAATGCCTTCCATGATGACCACAACGACGAAGCGGCAATGTTCAATGACTTCTCATCGAAATTGGAGAGTTTACAAGACCCGTCTGGCTACCAATCGAGAGAGACGTTATTTCCTCAGACTATCAAACAACAACTCCTGGAATCTGTCAGAAATCTCGCGTCTCATCTCAAGCACCATATGGAAGAGGAAGAAACAAAGCTTCTTCCGCTTCTTCGAAAGTACTTCACTCTTGCAGATCAGGACAGAATGATGAGATTAGTTATGGCCAAAGTACCGCCCGCATTTCTCAGAGAGGTTATTCCATGGATGTTTAACTTGCTTGATGTTGATGATCAAGAGTGCATGCTTCGTAATCTCATGCGTACAGCTCCACCCAATGAGATCTGCAAGGTTATCAGTTCTATTGCCCAAAGTGTTCAGAAGGGTATGACAGATCGAATGAAATGGAACGAAATCTGTTTGCGGGTACCTGAGCTTGAGGGGGACTACAAGTCAATCGTAGAAAAGTGCGAAATGGATAACGACGGTCCAATTTCGGAGATCCTTCGAGTGCACAAAGCGTTTCGCATTGAGCTGAACACCATCCTGCGCCGAACGAAAGAGATTCGCGCTGATGGCAGCGCACCAAATCCCCTTTCGCTGAACTCTCTAATGGAAAGTCTCACATTCGTCCGCAAGATGGTGGCCGATCATTCGAAAGCAGAGGACGATATTTTACTCCCCAGACTGGAGGCCAAATCTCCTGGGATATCTGAGCAGTATAAGGAAGATCATTGCGACGAAGCACAACTGTTCCAGGATTTTAGTGATTGTTTAATGCACTTGCGTTGCGCCACGGATGAGTCTGAATGTACCAAGCTGGTTCAGAAGCTTCAGCTTCACGCTCGGGTACTACGGGATGAAATGGTAAAGCACCTTGAGCTTGAGGAGAAACAGCTCTGGCCTATCTGTCAACAACAGTTCGACGAGAAGGAGCAATCTGAAATTGTAGCACTAATCTTCGGCCAGATCCCGAGCAAGCGGCTCCGTGAGATGTTGCCTTGGATGATTCGTTTATTATCGGTGTCTGAGCGTAACACGATGATGAATCACATTCTATTGGTAACAAAATCAACAATGTTTGAAAAATGGCTAAACTCATGGCTTCCACTTGACAATGAATGTGCTGTGCAATCTGACTCTCCGTCAAAAGAGCGTGTTCTCTCAGATCGAAGTCTATCTGTAACAGACCCAGGGCCTAGTGTAGCGAAAGCGGCACGTGTGATGCTTGAAGGACGGGAAAATCTGGAGCGCACAATGCGCTCTATCGCTCAGGATTCCTCTCTTACTGTTCAGGAACGTACGAGAATGATGCAACGGATCATGCTCGCTCCTTACCAGCAACGCTCTATCGATCGAACCAATATCTGTAAGAATCAGGAAGCAGATGATCTTCGCAAGACCTATGCAGACGTCGAAAATGGTCGTAAACACTTGGGGTGCAAGCACTATCGCCGAGGATGCAAGCTGCGCGCTGCCTGTTGCCAAAAGCTTTATACTTGCAGATTATGTCACGACGCCGAAGAGACACATGTTATGAACCGATCAGCGACAAAAGAGATTCTGTGCATGGAATGCAGCACCCTTCAAGCCGTAGCCGCGGTATGCATAAATGAGAAATGCCAGAGGAGTTTTGCGCGTTATTTTTGTGGGATATGTGTGTTCTTTGATGACCGTGAGAACGCAAAAGTGTATCATTGCCATAGCTGTAATGTTTGCCGAGTTGGGAAAGGACTTGGGATTGATTACTTCCATTGCATGAAATGTAATCAATGTATGCATGTCAAATATCGCGAAAAAGGTCACAACTGCATCCAGAAAGCTATGGAGTCAGATTGCCCTGTTTGTTTCCAGTATATGTTCACAAGTACGAGTCCTGTGAAGTATCTGCAATGCGGGCACTTGATGCATACGGCATGCTATGATCGATATCGTAATAATAGCATACGTTGTCCAATCTGTTCCCGATCACTAGAAGAAATGACCCCGTTGTATCAGCTCTTGGACCAACAACTTGCAGCGACTGGCGCAAATATGATGCCCGCCCATTACCGGTCTGCCCGATGTGATCTGTATTGCAAGGATTGTTTCACCAAGAGCAACACCCCGTACCATTTCCTGTACAATAAGTGCCCTGTATGCCAAAGCTACAATACGCGTGTGGAACACGTAGATCCAAACGGAGATGGATCCTCGAAACGGTAACTGGAGCTTGATCGATGCAGCTGGGCACAGCAGTGAGGGCCTTTTTTTCTCGTTGCTCGTGATCTTCGGCTGAGGACGTGGTCTGTAAGCTTTTTTGTTGTAACAACAGCAGAGGCAGTGCTCTTACAATCAGAATAACTGCCTTGGCGAACGGAGGCATCTCGTCGACGCTTTTCAAGCTTGTCCTGATATGTCGTGTATGTGTATGTCCAAACGCGCCCTCCTGCTGCCAGCAAATCGCAGCAGGTGGTTTCTAAAAATAAGCTCTCTCCTTTACATGTTAAGAGGTGATATTTAGTCCGCAAACATCGGCCTCGGTGATAGCCCCAACTGCGAGTCCAAATCCTGTTCTCTACAAAGCAGATGGACAGACCAATTTTCTAAGTGAGAAATACCAAGTCCACACCGGGAACGATCAGTGATTTGCATTAGTCAACAGAGCTTTTAACCAGGCGTGTTTGGAGACCGCAACAGAATGAGAGGCGTGAGCTACCCTGCAATTCTCTCCCTGGTAAAAGGGAACGCCAACAATGAACGCTAGAACCTATCGCAGCGGTCATGCAACGTAGAGACGGGAGGTAGGAGATAAAGGGTTAGGATTGCAAACCCTTTTAACGCTTAACCCTTTACCGTCGTACCCTGTATCCTTACACCCGTGAGGAAGAAATGGATTCGCCAATCGTCCTTACCCTCCCCGACCTCCCAGCAGGCCTCCAGGCTTACGCTTACCTTGAGTTGCAAGGGTAGCACTGCTAGCAGCTTGCTAACCCTTAGAACCAAGAAGGCAAAGCTAAACGTATTATCCACGGGTATGAGAATCCAAATGTAACAGATATCATGGCGGAGGTGCAAGCCTTGCACTGCAAGGTAGGCTAAATAAGGGGTGTGGTTGTGCTCAGAGCACGACACCCACTGTTAACTTCTTAGATTTTGAAAATAAACCGACCAAACCCTGCTGGCAGGTTCAAGCACCTGTCGGATCCCGTCTCCCGCCAAATATGTAAACAAGGACTTTCGGTCTCAGCTTTTAAGAATACGAAGGCATGGACTATGATCACTTAAGGTGCGAAAATTAAGTTGTGCCATAAATCCTCAATCCGTTCGAAGGTTCAACAGTGTCGCACATCAACTTATTCAGAAGAGCGCTGGCGCTTGCATTGACGATTCACATCCACAACTCACGTACGCTTCGGAAGAACGAATACCAAGGGTACAGTGTTCACTCTTTACACAAAGGTTCTGCGTTCATTGCAAAGATCAGCCCGTAGCTCTCGCAACTGGGTTGTAGCTGTAGAGGCAATATGAGTGAAATCAGAGCGTATGCAAAACTGGTCGGAAGGGATTGGCAGTACTACATGACAAAGCCAATGATTGTTTTGGGAAGAGGGGGAAAGGACATCGAATGTGACGTAACTCTCTCTAACAATACAGTCGTCAGTCGTCAGCACTTTACAATCCGTTTTGTGCCAGAGCTTCAAGCCTTCGAGGTGAAGACGTTGAGCAAAAACGGAATCATAGTGAACGGAGAATTTCTACACAAACTGTCGCCGCCAGTAATTCTTCGATCCCAAGCCGATATACTGTACGGAAAGAACGACGACATGTGCTTTTCATTTCTCATACCATCAGGTGGCAGACCAACTTTGAAGAAGAAGAGCTCGCAGCACAACTCACAAGTACCGCTGCTTCAATGGATAGGCGAAGCACTTCTCGGTGGGACACCTTTGAACGGAAAGCAGATTCGAGATCGAATTGAAAGCATTCATCCTAACCAACTTCGAAAACTCGGGACTGAACACATAATTTCATCCTCCATTCGACATGTACTAACTCAAAACAATCATATCTTCTTCGTGTATGATTGGAATGCGGTTGGAACGAAAACTTCTCATCGGGGAGATGCGAGTGCGTACACCAACGGCAACAACGATGCCTGTTTTAGCATTTATGAGAGGCAGAAGTCGCGTTTCTTTCAGCGGTCTACGACGCAAGCCGATAAAGAGCAACGAAAGTCTACGAACCAAAGTACACAACCGCCTTGACAGAGTTAGTCACATCTAGTGCTGCTGATAGAAACTCTGTAACAGTTGCATGCCTGTTTACTATGCCAGTAAAAAGCAAGTTATGATGGGTTGGAGTTAGAAAGTATGTGCACTACAGCCAATGAGGGCGATCAGGATTGGACGTAAGAATGACGAAATCATGGTACAAGAAAGTGCACTCTCAGTCAAAAGGAGAAGGGGGTTCCTGAATCAGAGCCTAACTTCTGACATGACCTTTTGAACAGCTTGTATGACCACATCATGCACGATGCCGTTCGTCGCAACAATACCATCCTCATTGGCCATGGTTCGACCCAACGAGAAGTCGAGAGGTCTTCCCTTGCCATCGGTAACACGTCCACCTGCCTCCTCTACTATAATTGCGGCGGGGGCACTATCCCATACATTCTCAACGTATCCCTTCTTAGGAAACCGTAAAAAGATACCGACGTCGCCACGCGCCATGCAGCCGTACTTGGCTTGACTATCCATTCGAAGTGGTGGTGCATTGACACCCAAAATTGAAGCCACGCGAGCACTAAGCTCGTGAGAGGAATGACGGGTTTCGACCGACTCGCAAAACACACTGCTGCTTGGGTCTGTTATTTCTGAAACATGACATCTGACATGGGCCCTCTGGTCGATGACACTCCTGGGGGATGAATCACCTGGCTTTACATCTGTTTCGCGGGTGACCCATGAGCCACCTCCTTGCACGGCATGGAAGAGGCACCCCAAATCTCGCTGATCATTAGGCTGCATATTGCGGAATGGCAGGTTGGGGCAGCCCAGCACGCCTACCCTTACCACGCCCTTTTCGATGAATCCAAGCGCAATGCAATACTGTCTCATGGCGATAAACCCCCTCGTACCGTCAATTGGGTCTAAGATCCATGTCCTAGCCCCATCTCCGCCACTGTGGGAGCAGGCACCAATGGCCGTGAGAACGCGTTGCTCAGAGAGCCCTGTTGCGTTAACAACGGACTCAAGCAGTTGTTGATCCTGTTCTAAGGCGGAAGCAGACTCCTCAGCAATAAACTTGTCGTCGGGAAAAGCGGCGAGTAAACGATCAACAATGACGGCTTGAACGGCGAAATCAGCCACGGTTACGGGGGAGTCGTCGGTCTTTGTACGAGTTGCGTTTATCTGGAGTTGGTTTTGAAGGTTCCTGGCCAGACGACTACCCTGCGCTACGGCGGACAGGGCGACAGATCGTTCATGCTCGAAGAGAATGTTGGCCAAGTTTATCATCGTTGGGCGTGCGCAGTACGGTAGGCGTGAACGCGACTGGTGTGGACGAGGGAACAGCTGTCGCGAAGGGAGAAGGGTAGAGGTTGAAAAAGCTGGAGTGGCTGAATGACATATAGCGCGGTGCGGCCTGGCGAAGACAGTGTAGCGGTTTGTAACTGCATGTGTGGAGGCGAAAGCAAGCACTCTATGGTGGACAACAACGGAAAGCGGTTGCTTGCGAAGGTGGTGTGAGGAACGGGCCGCCACCGCCATTTCGGGAGTAGCTTCTGTGAACAGTGCGATCCACAGAGAGGGCACGTCGAGATTGAATGGACCCGTATTCATAGGACAAGCGCGTGACGGTGGGTGATGCGGAGCTTGCATTGCGACGCGGGCGCCAATGGCTGGCTGGTGCACCGCCCGTTGGACTGCTCGCCCAACGGGCAAAGGTCTCAGACAGGCTCATCCAGCTGGCTTGGCGGGGCCAACGGCGCGGCGAGCGCCTCTGTTTGGCTGCCACGTGCTCCTGAGGCCGTGCTCGTGTCGTTTCGCGTGTGAAACGGTGCGGATTTGGAGCAAAATATCGTTTCATAATTACCGAAGGGTAAGGTTACAAAGGCACGGACTGCACCATCCTGGCCTGTAACTCTGTCTTCACCGTGTCGCTGCTCATGTAGGGGTGCTACCTTTGGTACGAAGTACAAAAGATGGCGCATGACCCCAACCTGCTTCATTTCAGGCGTCTTCGAGCTTGAGAATGTCTCCTTTATCGAACTGCTGTATAATCGATTACTTGGCGGTTCTCGGTAATCTCACCGAAATGGGTGAGTACAAATCGGGACAAATATTACAAACTAGGTCTTTTGGCCGTCCGATAAGCACGTTTTGATGAAAATTTCGGACAGATTTCCAGGTCACTCAGTTTCCATCATAACTCATACATATCTCATTTCGACAGCACGATATCAATGTCTCGCCGTTGGACTGCCTACAAAAGCTCCTTTCTGGCAAAGAGTCCAGTGTAGAGCAGCTGCAGTGCTTTACAGCTCTCCATAGCCTTGGATGCCTCCAACAGCTCTCGAAGATCGACTTGTGGACTTCTTCGTATTGACTGTATTGGTGAAGCTGGCAATGCTGTATCATGGTGCTTGGGATCTGCCGGCGATGTCCCATGCACAGAAGTTCTTGTTAACTGTTGCAACTCCAAAGTGAATACCGCATAATACTTCAGGCGTTATGCAGGACCTTACGAAAACTTTGGATTCGTCCGTTACCGCAGCTCTAGTGTTAAAGCTGCGAAACAGTAGAAGGCTATTTCTGCACCAAGGGTAACTTTGTTTCCTATCCCCAGGTTTAACCCTTACACCCGCAAACCTAAGGAATTACGGTTGGGGCGCAATCTGGTAGGCGAGAACACGGCTGGCGTGGACGTGTGAACAAGTGCCACGAATGGAGAATGGTGGAGGCTAAAAGAGCTGGAGTGAATCATTCATGATGAATAAGATCAGCGCGACAACGATATAGCGGTTTGTAACTGACGCCTGATCGGAGGAGAGAGGAAAGCAAGTACCCTATGGTGGGCAAGAACGGAAGGCGGTTGATTCCGATTCGGAACTTCCGAAGGCATGGCAAAAGAACGAATCGGGCCACGTGGATTGGAAGAGTTGAAATTTGAATGGACCCACATAGAGGATATCAACAGCTATCATCGGCAGCATACGTAGTGGTATGGAACTCGGCGTGGGATGCGGCTGGCGCAACGCTTTTCGAGTAAAGGGGGGTACACCAATAGAGGTGTCCGCAAAGTCCGTTAGTTTTTTTGGTGAATCGGATATTAGAATGCTATCCGCAAAGTTGCAAACCACGATATTGTTTAACAATTTCTACTGCATGCTAATGTTGAAATCCACATCTGCTGTTGACATCAACACCAGACACTACCAATCCCACACCTGGATTATAGCTTGAATTTTGGCCCCTAACTGCGAAAGCAAGGCGAAGCGTCAGAAAGCTATTACTACACCACTGGTGAAAGACAGGCTTGTTGGGTGGCGGACAAAAGTCTTCAGCGTCACTAAAATAAGCGTTAACGCGTTATGAAAGCCATTCATGACATTGATATAAGCGAAAATGAAGAGCACCTCAATTCCATCTCTATCAGAGTCGCATATTACGTGCCACAACATCAATCTACATCTATTACATTTCTATTACTTCAATTACTCTTAGATTCATTTAACGACAAGCTGGATGGGAACTATTCCGTGAACGTTCTTTCCCCAAAAGTGTACCAGTTGCAAGAACCTACTTCCGGGCACATTCCTATTTTCAAGACCGTCACAGGGCTTTACCAAGGTGGGTTTGAATTTCGTTCAGAAAAAATCTACCCTATTCTTTTCTGTTGATCTAGATATTCTGGGCGGATACCTATGACATCTGGAACGCCAACAAAGCTTATTCTGCAAGATAAATTGCTTTTTATGATCTTTTTTCTCCACCACAACGACAGTGTCTGCTATGAATCTTCTTCCTTAAACTATAGTCGGTTGTCGCTGCATGCAGAGGTTCTTTTCATTTGCACAATTATTACGGAAGTGATGGCTCGAGAGGTAGTAAAAAAAGCACAGTTGCGCACACGCATATCGCAAGTTACAGGTTTAATTGGCTTTTTAGACGGTACTCTGTGTCGTATTCGTCTGCCAAACTGCTCTGATCATCATTCATACTTTATTAAGCGCAAAACCACGTACGGCTTCAACACCTGTTTTGTTATTGACCATGACGGACTTTTGATATTTATCTCAGCCGGATACGTCGGTTCTTTTCATGACGTGCGGGTCTTGAGATAGACAACATTAGAACGCAACTGGCAGCAATACTTTACATTTGATTTGAACTCTCCTTTTCCGCTGGAATTCATTTTAGTGGATCCAGGGTATATGGGGATGGACCAATTTGTCCTAAGGCGATTAGAAGCCAGAGAGTTTTCAGATGCTGATGCTCATCCTGTGCTCCAAGCGTTTAAAAAGATGCATGCTGGGTTTCGTGTCGTGGTGGAATGGGGGATTGGTGGGCTGATTTGTAAGTTCAAAAGATTTCTGGACACTTGTTCGAATATACAGGATAAATTTGAGTTCATCTTCCCAACCACTGCTATTTTAACCAACTTTATGCATCGTCGTAGGAAGTACTACGAGAGCTCTATGGAAAGCGGTACAAACAGGAAGAGTGTTGAATTGATCTAGTTTCCGTGGCAGCATCAAAGCCCAGCAGCCTCTCTCAATTTACGGGCGAAATCTTTTTCAGACATTATTCCTTAATTTTTGAGTGTTATCAGTCTGTTGGTGAGGCGGTCGATCTCCTGACTCTGTTTTGCAGCCAGCTGTGAAGCATACAAATCTTTCTTACCATTAAGGTCATCTTCCAAGACTTTTTGGCACTTGATAGTATCAACAAGACCGTCAGAGCCTAAATCAACGGCATCACTCATTTACTTGATGCAGTCTACAGCATCCTTCAGGAGTTCCTTTCTTGTCTGCTTCTTGTCGCTACTGACAATACCTGAATGATTTGATGAATTAGAGACGAGAGAATCCCGAAAAGCCCCCATTTTCTTCCGTTTGTGCGTGTCTGATTCCTTCATCCGATTCATTAGGTTTACGTCTTGAACAGTGGCCTTTCCATGCGCTTCGTCAGAAATACCTGTTCTTATGTCTTTCAGAGCCGATCGCAGTGTATCTTGCAAAGTACGTTCCTGGGGGAGTTTCTCTCCATCAAAAGTCTCTCTAGAGGCCTGACATTTTTCCTCTTGGTCTTGCAAAAAAGTTCTATAGACAAGCTTTCAAACAGCCCCCGGTATCTTCTGCACCACTTTCTTACGGCCACAGCAGTAGCTCGCAAAATGTTGGTTGTAACTGGCGGTTAGCACAACAAGTGCTTCTGCGCCAACAGCAGGACGCATGCACTTTGTTGGGCGACCGTTATCAGATGTTTGAATAGTCTTTCCCTGTTCGGAACTACTACAGATCCCTGCAGAGCAGCTGTTGCCGTCTTTAACCGGTGGGGTTGTTGGAGTACGTTATTATCATTGGGTCCCAATGTGGTTTCCTCAGAATTACTAACGGCATCCGCAGCAGACATTCCCCTCTTAGTTTCATTGGCCCCTCCATGATCCATAATGTGACTGCGGAGTTCGAGCTGATGCGTAGCGGCCGTCGTATACGAGATGCCGAGTAAAGGAGTGGTCTCGACGGCGACGGATCTAGACGTGTTGATCAAGAGAGGACGGCAGGTACAGAGTTGGTCACCGTGGTAAGAATTGCAGAGCTGGTGAACAGGGTAGAAGTACAGACGTAGAGACCTTCCCGTTTGGGAGGTACACGGCTGGGTAGCGGGGCTGCAGAAAATCCAAACTTGTTGAAGGTGGGGGGGAGAGGAGAGCAGAGATCGGGTAAATATGGCGGTTGGGTTAGAACACAAAAAGTTAGTGGCCATGACTACGGTTGGAGAGAAGACTTCGTGGTGGTGCCATGCTGGTAGTACACCCTTTTTAGGGGTGGTCTCCGGGTCGAGGGTGCAACCTTTTTAAGGGTGGTGTCGGGGTGGAAGGTTCACCCTTTTTAAGGGTAGTGTCGGTGTGGAAGGTGCACTATTTTCAAGGGTGATGTTAGGGTGGAGGGTGCACCCTTTTTATGGGTGGAGGGTGCACCCTTTTTATGGGTGGTGCGTGGTTGGAGGGGGCACCGGTTTTAAGGGTGTTGTTAGCGTGGAGGGTGCACTGTTTCAAGGGTAGTGTTAGGGTGGAGGGTGCAACCTTTTTAACGGTGGTAGCGGGGTGCCATTTCAAACTCGGTAAAAATTGCCACGGGGTGGGAGTAAACGTCCCATGACTATGGGGGAGCCGTCGGAGTGGAGACTCAGCGAAATTAGCAGAGTAGGGAGGCCAGACGTTGTGAGTGGGGTGAAGCGTGCAGACTTAGATAGGTCGCGATGGGACGATGTAGAAAGTGTGATTGTGTCAGGGTGGGGAATGCAAATGTTCTGACTGTGTCAGGACGGTGGCTGCAGATATAGTGACGGGTGGGGTTCAGACACGGCGGCAAGAGGGAGACTCACACGCCTGCGAGTTTTCGAAGCTTTGTGGGTTTGGCAAATCTCGTTGTCAGAATGGGCACGTTTAAACTGCTGCAAAAACTTTTACAGCGAGAATCGCCCAATCCACGCACTTTACGGACAACACCAGTATTTGGACAAAATCTTAAAAACGTCCAGTATCCCAACAAACAAACCACTCCTGGAGCCGTTACCCATCTAAAGCGAAGCGGGACAGTTCCGTTATGCATCCCACGTAACAAGACAGTCTGAGGCCAGATAACAAATTCGTAATGTTCAAAACGCCAGCCACCCCCAAGTGACGAAAAAAGTGGACAAACATCGCACAGCCACGGCGCATCGGCCCAGTAAAATGAATTTTATTTGATACATATAACGCTGCACACGTCATGCAAACAGCTGCTTTCTTGCAGTTTTTCGACGCCTTTCAATCGCGCGCTTGAGCGACACTGGCCGCTGTTGCTCACGATAGCGTTCGATGCTTATCCATGAGAGAAGTGCTCTGACTCTATCACGGTCAGCCTTGAAACGTGCAAAAGCTTTTTGAGGTAGCTGTAGTCGTGCATCAGCCACTCACAAACGTGCAAGCTCTTTTCGATATTCTGCAGTACGCTTCGCAATATCAACGGCGCGTATGGCTCGCGCCATTTCCACAACATTTGCTGAGGTCATAAGACAACCATTACCTGTATCAACGTAGCCACAATCCAACATCTGCACATCAGAGCCCAGAACGTTCTTCCGGTACTCTGCGCAACGCTACATAAGTAGTCATTCCAGCTCTTCCACAGAAATTACACTGTCCCCGGTAGATGTAGCAGGCCGCGGCACATTCGATAAACGTTCCGGAGCCAAGTTCCACTGTCCAGCACGGCCAAACCCTGATTTTGTAACTTCTCTAGTGAAGCAAAAATAATTAGCTTCACGTAGCAAGGCAGCAAAACAAAACATATCAATTCCACTGTGGCGGGCACTAAGTGAAATGTCGGCATTGATTGGATTCAAGTAGAATTTCAATGATAAAAACATAATCGTATCTAGCGGCTGAATTTTTCCAGAAGTATTTGCTGGAAGTGTTTACACAATGCTGTTGTTATAATGAAAAAGATCAAGTACTTCAAGCAATTTGTGCGCCAGATACCCGTCCTAAATTAGCAAGATATTCCTTATCTTTGTTGTTACACCCTTTGAGTAGTCTATAAACCTGTCTGCCCATGGACGAAAGGTAACGGGGTCAAACTAAAAGTTGTGGGCCCTTTTAGCCACTACCGAACCGCGAGATAGATTTGTCGCTGGTGTTTCCTAGTGTGCGACGCCATCATGCAAAACAGTACCATAAGAAAAATGGGTTTCTCTGAAGACGACAGGAAGAAGGCCGAGGTTGCGATTGGCACATACAAAAGGCATCATATACACTCTATATTTGTAGGTAAATTCATTCATGACCATGTCCCACAAGCCGTCAGGCGGGAATAGCCTTCTCTACAAAGTCACACCAGATAAGTCCTTGTCCGGGGTTACACTGGCCTCGTCGAGATTGAACATTCGTGAAGCGTCGATGTCGCAGTCCCTCATAATCCTCTTACGTGTGGCAAGATTATGTGCTAATGTATCGCCATATACTACTTTTTAGCGCTTGTTTTCTTGCAAAACGGCGCGAATAAAAGATATTCTTTGCGTAGGGTGTTTTCGAAATGATTGCAGATAAAAATAGGAGACATTGCCATGGTTTAGGGGTAATTTAATTAGGCGTTCGTGGGAGAGAGAGCGGCAAAATGTTCGTATCGGTTCTCTTAAGTAATAGTTGGTTAACAGTGTTCCGCGTGCAGCGAACCGCAGAAGAAAACACACAATTCTCTCCTCTTCTTCATCTGTGAGGCCTCGAATCCGCCTAAGTCTGGAGTTATGGAAGTGCTTTAGGCGTTAATGCAGAGTGAAGCACGGCAGGCCGAACTCGTGTGCAAGTGTGCGAAAGGGACTTCCATCTGCTATGGCAGCAATAGTGCTTTGAATAAGAGTCCCACGTGACTCCTTGGCTGGGTTTGCCATTGTCTTGGGAGGGGCTTGGAAGAAGGTTGGCGATTAGAGTGCCGTTGAGGGTGGTTGCGGTATGGATTTCCATATAGTTGCATATTTCCTCATTTGCATTTCGCCGAATGCGCGCCAAAACTGTTTTGAGTGATGTTGAATCGAATGCTGAGATACTTATTTTTTAACTGCAAAATTTTGAGAAGTTTTTGACTTTCTACCACTGATCTGCATTCCAGCTTCTTAAAATAGTGAAAAGTTTATTGTTGGATGAAATTTCAAAGCCCAAGTATTATCGTCGCATCCAACCATTGCTGCACCCCCCCCCCCCCTTACAGGCGATCAATGTGATTATTAGTGAATTATCCCTAAGAGAGATTCGTTATGAATTCAGTATTTCTTCACTCAGTATTCAAAACCAGAACTGCATAAAGTAACGGTGCTCACAGGATCTTACGCAACAGACATGTCTTCAATAGCACATATGGCGGCCGTACCAACATGATCTCGTCAGTTTTACCCAGAAGTCATACAAAAAGAATTTCTTTGGATCGAAAGAACCAATGGGCCTTAATAACAAGGAACGTACCGCAACATCGAATGACTATAACTACCAATTCATTCCACCTGCTACTGTAAGCGGTGCTTTAGTATCTTTGATACTACAGCAAATGCTCGCAAGCCATAGTCAAAGACAATCTCATATCAACAACAGCATTTCAAAACGTGTTTTCCACTATGACTGATCAAACGTGCTTACTGAACTTATGATTTCTAAAAGAAGATGTAGTCAAAATGACAAGCGTCA
This sequence comes from Gracilariopsis chorda, assembly GCA_003194525.1. Lineage (NCBI taxonomy): Eukaryota > Rhodophyta > Florideophyceae > Gracilariales > Gracilariaceae > Gracilariopsis > Gracilariopsis chorda. Next base: position 108,855 of record NBIV01000085.1, read on the forward strand.
TATGTTCACCTTCTATGTTCAAAACAGCACGCAACCTCTACAAAACCAGCTCCCTTCTTACAAATTGCATTATACTCAGTAGACTTGCTACGCGATACAGAGGGACAGACCGCGAATTAATGTTTCGCAAACATGCTGTAATACAGTGGTTACTATATATGCTCCTAAGAATGGGCTGTTACGGAAGATTTTTAACGGATTATCTGTACTTTCTAACTGGTGCTACGTAACAAACCACTCCAAAGGAATCGTTCCAGAGGACTGTAATTCGATTAGGTAGAATAACCTAATTAAGGTTTTTGTAGGGTAGAGTAGATAGTTTCCGTCGGTGTCAGCTCGCGGGACTGTATTTAGTACGCTGCATAAGCTCTACGTCCAGGGAAGTACACCAAACACCCTCAACGCTTGTTCTAGTTCGTTTGGTTCAACCTCGTGATACCCGCCTTCAGGTACACTATTACGTCATTCTCTTGATGTGGTTTCTAAGCCGCCAATACCCACGGCGTCCGATAGTAGCGCCTGTAGGATTATCTTCCGCACAGTGAACCTGCTCTTCACTTGGTGCTTGCGGATCTGCTTTCACGATTCCACCGGTGCCGCTCCTATATTATGGAGACCACCACCTATTGGAACTTATCTGTTAGGCCGAATCCAAAACTCCTATTTTACGGACGGTGTGCGCACCACTGGCTGTACCACAACTAGTCTCCAGACCTGGAAAATTCGTTCTTTAAGGTGTATCTAGCAGAGCGCCACAGAAATGCGCTACATTCGCACCTACTGGACTCCCCTTGTAGTAGAATCCTTCCTTAGGCTGATATGAAAGTAGAAAAAAATCACCCCGACCTAATCCTCTGTGCACCTTCAAGAACCTACCCCGCAAACCCCCTCTCAAGTTCCTCAGGAACTGGGCTCCCAAAATGGACGCAGCATGGGCACCACCCCTCAAGGACCCACCGCCCTTCTGGATGATCCTGAACGTCTCCTACCGAATGCCGGCTCCAGTGTCGAACGGTTCCGACAATGTCTAAGTAGACCAAATGACCCGAGGATAGCGGCTACCTACGCCACCCCTCAGAAGAATACCACTGTGGAAGTTGAAGAACCCAAGACGGCGTCACAACCGCTGCAACGTCAGGAGATCAGGGCCCAGGGTGCGATAGAACCCGGTACACTTACCGCGTTCATGGCCCCACGTCTCACCGATTGGCTCTCCCAAGTGCTCGCCAAACGGATTCCTGCAGGTGCCGAGACGCATCTCGGATCTGGCAACCACGCCCTAGTGGAGGAGATTACGATCGAAAGTGCGCACCGTGCGGCAGACGCCCTCTTGGATTTGGATGTTTTCCTAGACGTGATTTCTGATGTTAGCCGAGCAGAGACTTGCTCCCATACCACGCACCTACAACCGGTAGCCGCCTTTTAAATTGCATCTTCCGTACAGGAGAGGTTCCCTCTATCAACACCTATCGTAACGCCGGCAGAGGAGGACAGGATACTGCCATTTCTCGCACCGAAGAAAGATATAACACCGCTGCAAGGAAACGGGGAAGCCTTGGAAATACTCCTATGGACCGTTTGGACCTGAAACCCCACGGAGGAGGACAGGATACCGGGCACGATAAAATTCACCTTTGGAGAGGAGGATAGGATCCTCCGGTGGTGAATTGCTATAACGAGGACCACGTCAGATCCCCAGACACCACTCAGGAAAGACAAAGACGAAGATGGAGGGACAAAAGAAGAAATAGGAGACACCCCGATTCGGAGAGTAGTGCGGGCACCGATTCCAAGAACAGCCCCGACTCTGAGAACGATGCCCCTCTGAACAAGAAACGACCAGGGGCCAAGACGATCGTCCCGTTAAACGATCTTTTCGCCAATGTGGTGGATTATGAAACCTGCAAATTGAATGATGGCTCTACTCTTTATGACAAGTTGGTCGCTAAACGACTTACAAAGATTCAGTGCCGAATGGATATTCAAATGAAGAAATACACCTTTTCAGGCGAGGACCCCATCTCAGTGCTGAATTTCATTACACGCTTCCGTTGGGCGCGTAACACAAACGGCATTCAAGAAGGTGCCATCATGTTGGTGCTTTCAATTCTACCTCGATGGGCAGGCGCACTACCTCTTGCAACCCCGCCTCACAGGAGAAAGCGCCATTGTGGATGATCTTGGAATGGAAGTCCTAATGACGTATTCCAAGGCGGTCAACTTCCTCCTCGAACGGTATGCCACAGACGACGTGATTCCGGATGTCGACGCTGACGTCACCTTCTACCAGCAGAGCCTGGGAATCACCGAAACGGTGCTCTCACAGAAACTCTGGAGCAAGGCCCTAAAATGGACTGTATATGGATTAGGTAGAATAAAATAACTAAGATTTTTTGTAGGGTACAGTAGATAGTTTCCGTCGATGTCAGCTCGCGGCACTGTATATAGTGCGCCGCATGAGCTCCACCTCCCGGGAAGTAAACCAAGCACCCTCGAGGCCTGTTCAAGCTCGTTTGGTTCAACCTCGTGATACTCACCTTCAGATACACGCTCTAGGTGTGGTTTCTAAGCTGCCAATACCCAGCGCATCCCATAGCAGCCTCTGTAGGATTATCGTGCGCCAAGTGAACCCGCTCTTCGCTTGGAGCTTGCAGATGTACTTTCCGGATTCCACCTGTCGCCACTTCTATATTAAGGAGAACACCACCTATTAGAACTCATCTGTTCGGCCGAATCGAAAAGTCCTATTTTATGGACGTTATTCTCATCACTGGCTATACCAAACATGCATTTGAGCTCAGTGAAATGGTTTGGGAAGGGATATATTCTTTTCTAGATGAGCACGAAAACTTAATCACCTGCCAATTACATCCGGAGTATATAGACCAACATGCCACCCGATGGTAGGAAGCAGGTGGGAAGAGAACGGTTTCGTTACACAACTGCATCGGGTTTATTGATGGAACCGTATGGAGAACTGCCCGTCCTTATGATGAAGGAATCTAAAATGATGTATAAAATGGACAGAAACGAACACGTGCTCTGAAGTTTCAAACGGTTATTACACCCGATGGTATCATTGTTAATGCATAAGGGCTGGTGAAAAGTAGAAGACATGACTGGAAGTTGTATGCTTGGTCGGAAATGGACGAACATTTGGAAACAGCGCTGCACTGCAGAAATGTTCAGTATTGCATATACGGCGATAGTAGATGCAAAGAGATTAAATACCTTCAAGTTCCATTTCACGTATCGCAACTAATTGACGATCAATGCGCTTTCAATACCGCAATTTCATCGGGGCGCATAACGGTAGAATGGGCTTCTAAAGACGGGAAGACATACTGGGGCACGACCGACTTCAGACGCAAACATCGTGTCCTACAAGCGCCAGTTGGTTCTCTTTATCATGTCTCTCTACTTTTGTATAGCTTACGTTTATGGTTCCATGGAAACCAAATGTCAATGGTTCCATGGAAACCAAATGTCACGCTACTTTCACTGCCGTCCAACCTCCCTGCAAGCATACCTTGCCGTTCGAGGATAGCACAGATTTTGCTCTGAGTTCTTCCTTGTTACCCCCGTCGCCATTATTTGCGTCGTTTGTCATTTCTCTAGTAGCAGGAACAGCTTGTAAACCTATGATAGCATCCATCAACATTGCAAACTTTTGAACATACAGCGTTTGCGCTTACTCGTGCTCACGCTTGCGCTCATCTCGATAAAGAACTTTGTCGTATTTGGATGCTTCGAACCATTCACATTCTAACTTTGATCTCTTCTTTTATACCTTCAAACGACAAGCATCGCCGCTTTCTATAGTGGTTTTAAAAGATGCAGTTTCATCATCAACAGATGGCGATGATAAACAGCGACTTGCTTTCGATTTCTTGGATGGTCTTTCACATTTTCCTTCATTGCTTCCGTCACTTCCATCCTCTGACTCACGCCTTCTTGTTGCTCTTTGTCTAATAAATGCTGCAAGGTTTTCCTTCTTTTTCTAAGTTATTCTTGCATTCGACTTTTTTCCTTTCGCGCTTCCAAAAAATTGTGACGAGCTTCTTTCATCACACTTCGAAATTCTTCAAGCCCGCCGATCTCACCGCCAACTCCACTTAATTTGGCTGCAATTGCCTCCTGCTGGTCGAACCTATCTTGCAATCTTTTTAAGCGATCTTGCACACACATCCATGTTACTGCGTGTTTAAGACGTTTACTTCCATTCACGTTAGCATCTGCTATCTCAAAACGTTCGCGCGTTTCGCCATTTGGTGCAATGTGGGCTTTTTTAGCAGCGAATTCTCTCGTAGCTATGACGTCGTCTTCTTTGCGGAAGCGATACCGATTTTCAATCGGTGTTGGGCTTATAGCTGGCCCGGGGTCCTTTGATGCTGGTGGTTGTACATGGAGCATAGTTTTCGGCCTGCTTGAAGACGTCTGGGTTTCGTTTTCTACCGGAGTTATTGGTAGCATTTGGACGAGGTAGACTTGGCAGCACGTCAATGATGGTCTTGGAACAATGCGGTTGCAGAAGGAGACGAATTTGAAGTATGCGCTTTCTGAAGCTCACGTGGCTTCATTACAGACCCATTTTCACTGTTTTGGAGACATAAGACTTCACTAAATTTGGAGTGCTGTCTTCCTGAGCACCACACACACAATAGTGTGGCTCAATCTATATTGCAATCCACATTAGTTATGGTACGATAAAATTGGTGTGAGCCACACAAATATCTCGTACCTTTCGTGGTTTGGGCTTCCTATGGAACCTCAGGCAATCTCCCAAACGACCTGACCTCCAAACTTAGCTCAAAACGTGCGTATGATACAGTGAAGCTCAGGAAACAACTGCCTCTCTTCCAACTGCCCATTCAAATTCAAAGCCATTCTGCATCCGATAATGGATTTTCTACCATAGCTCACTCCGTCTGTATCGTGTGATGCGTTTGCTGCGCAAACAGACCTCAATACAAGTTTGAGAAAAAACCACTTGGCCAGATTGCTTAGTTTTCCCGACTTTCTCATGCCATCCGACCACATTCGCTTATCAAGAGCATTCATCTTATATCAATCCCATTTAATCCGCCAATACGTCTTTAATTTGTGAATAACAAACCTATCGAGTGGCTGAACCAGGTGGGAAGCGTGGTATAGAAAGAACCAAATCTCCGTATTAATCTCTTGCAGTCCAGCTCTCACTTCTTCTGTGCGGTCATGCGTGTTGACATTATCAACCTGAAGAACACGTTTGTTCACATCAGAATGATGATTTGAAAGTCGTTTTTCATTAAGCCACTGCAAAAATACCCGCTTTTCCATCCATTCTTTTGGCCCGTGCGGTATGCCACACCTGGAACATCGTCTGGGAGGCCTTGGGTGAGATAGGTTTTGTCTGCATTTTTGAGTATAAGCATGGGTGTTTGGATTCAAGCATGTGGGCCGCCAGATACCAATACCATCATCGTCATAAAATCGTCACCGGATACAAATTCTGCGTATCGAACATTTTTGTCATCAACCAAAGCCAATGTTTTGTCATTTTCCATGTTTATGCAAAAATGAGTCTCTTCTTCGTTTAATACGTCTTCCCCCTTACCCCCATTCGAACGAAAATTCCTTGCCAGTTGTCCAAGATGAAACGCTACTTTTCTCTTAGTCCTTTTCTGCTTGTTCGGCAAAATCTGGAGTTTGCCATATCGCAACCGATTAAAGATCTGGGCTCTTTGCATGAATGATTGGATCAATCTGGGAGTTATGCAGTCCTTCAATTCCTTTCCATTTTAGACTCAATCATTTGTTGTTGATACGCCCTTTCTATGCTGCGTGATATAGAAGTAATTGTCAACCTACGGAGGAATCGGGCGCTGAATTTAACTCCAGCCTTTCGCATGCGATTGATCCCTTCTAGTAAACCCGTTTACAAATGCGCTACCCATGGTGTCATGTTGCGTCCCTGGTCTTTGGAAACCTTCAGAGAATGTCACTGAAACTCATTTTGCGTGTGTCTCACAAATGAACGGTTTTGACCCTTTGCAATTCTGTCCTGTACAGGAGCAAGGGTGTCGCAGTCTCTGCAATACCTTCTCAACCGTTGAAGGTTTGTGTTCGTTGTCCGTTTGAATAATTTACAAACTTATTTCACTGGTCGGGCTGGTACGTGTTTGTTCTGCTCTATAATAGTGGTTTCAAGCCTGCATTTTGCTATGTGGCCTTTTTTGGAGTTTGTGAGAATTCGGTGAGTTTTTTACTACCTTTTCTGGTTTTAGTGCTACGCTTATTGGCAAGAGCTGTATTTTCATTGTTTGGAAGGACTGTATCACCTTGTTTCCATGCGGGAGCTTTTCTGTTCTCATTTGCTGGCAGACGTACGCCTGGGAATTTGGCTAGCAGTGGAGAGGCATAAAGCAATAGGTCTTGAATCTTCTGATAGCTTGATGAGAAAACGTTATCAGAAGCGGTCAGCATCTGGTAATCTGCTGGACCACACAGCAGCCGTTTTCTGTTTGAAATGGGGAAATGTTTTCAAAGTCACGCGATTTATCTCATCAAACAGGTTTCCTACATAAGAATTAGAGTGAGCCAAAATATATAGCGTGTCTACACTATTTTTCCGCCCACAGTAATCACAGTGATCGCCTGTACCTTTGGAGCTTTAGATATCCATGAAGTTTGGCTCAAGCGATCTGGTCGTGGAGGCAAATGGATTTCTTTGGGGGGAAGGGGAAAATCTAACCAAGGTAGGTGAGGTAGCAGAAACATTGAATCATAGACCGGAGTCAAATGTCCAGTACCAGCTTATTTGGACCCGTTTGGGCAGGTTCCTCCTCAACCAACAGCGGCCCTCCATTTCAAATCTGCTACAATCGCTACTGCGAGGAAGATATTGTGACGCTCTCGACCTACTCAGCGCTTGCCAATTGTTTGTGACATGATTCCGAAAAGCCCACAAGTTGGTCTTGTTGAATTCAGTTGCTTCCTTCAAACGAATCCGGGCATCATGCTCTAGATCTCTTTTCAACTCGCTTCACTGATGCATCTACTCTCAAGGCACAAATTACTTCTTTCTCTTGGCCTTCCAACGGTCTCCATCTCTCGAGAAAGCTTGACGTTTTTCACGATGTTAAACGAACGCTGATCTTGTAAGTACAACTACTCAAAAACGAAACCACAAAGTATCACGGTCAACTAGATCAATTAACTACAATATTTTTCCAAACTGTTCAATGCCTTCTATTGGGCTAAAATGGTTGCCTTGCTCAGTTCATGACTAATGCGCTGTGTATGTGGCTCTTGCGTACCCATATAATCCGTATATGTGCTGATATCTTTGCTGTTTTCCCTCTTTGGGCGATTCTTAGCACTGAACCATTCGGTATACCCTCTCTTTTGCTTTTGGTGGCGAACAGTGCCTTGGTTATGCATTTTAATATTTATCAAAATTGTATTTGACGCCAGTTGTGGGAACAAATCGTTGATGCTAGCTCGGTCTAGGAAGAATGGCATAATCCTCGCCAAGAAACTCCGATAGGATCTTGTTTTTTGCAAGCGATTTTTTTGTATGATCAAGTATCTTGCGCACTCATGCTAGTGTTTGGGGGCTTATGCTGCTCGCTAAACGATGAATATGGTCGTAAATGGCCTGGCAATCTGACTAAGAGAGGTAGTTTTGTACTTCAACGTCATCCTCAGTTCGGCCTATCAAGTTGCAACACATATCATGGTCATCATCCAGAGCAGTTTTACTGAGCGTTTCAATTACTCTTTTGTCATCGAAGAACCCAGAGTTTTGTATTACATGCGTAACATACTTTTTCCGGACTGCACTTGTGTTTTAAAGAGAGTATTCATCAAAAAGTTAGTAAATTGCAATGTATTCGTCTGAGACGCATGTCAAAGATGGGTTACGGGGTCGTTCTTCTTGTTAAACGGTGGTGAAACGTGTGGTATGTCGGCATGGAAATCCCATAGAGGTGAGTTTAAGGCAAGAGCAGCACGCCTTCAATCTGCTGAGAGGCCCGTCATCTTTAACTACCATCTCTGTCGCAAACTGAACAATAACCCACTGAATTGGTTTTTTATGCTTTTTTGTGTTCATGAGATAATCTCCACCCCACAGTAGTTTGGAAGGAGCGACAGGTACAATAGAACGTCCATTCTGTATATCAATATTCGGCCAGATTTCACGGTCGTACTTTATGACTTCTGCTCGAACAACTCTGAGATTATTTGCATGCTAGACACTAATATGTACAAGACTGGAGAGGCAATAGCTCTTGAACTCTGCGTTGAGCCAGTCCATGACAGATTTGGGAAAAGTAAGTCCGCATCGTCTAGTTCATTGGTGCCGTGAGCTCAGAGAAGACTTGCCTCCAATGTGTGCTGCCCTTCTTTCGGCTGCTTGCTTCATTTTCACAAGGCGAATTTCGACTGGCACCTGTGGAAGTATTACCATCTTGGAGATGATATAGGATCTATAGCCTGCAATCGATGCGTCGGTATATCCCATTCTCTGGAAAAGATACCTCGTTGGTACAGAGGCATCTTTGAAGCAAATGATTATCATCTGTGTGTTCTGAACGTAAAGATATTTGTAAGAAACTGGGAAGATCGTAGAGACGCTATTAAATTATCGTTCTTCAAATGATTTTGTCCTCCTTAGAAAGTAGACAGTCTCTTCGATCTTATTAGATTGAAAAATTCCCGTGACATGTCTTCACACCATTCAGTTCGTTCTATCTTAAAGCATCATGCCCTCACATTGCGCATTTAATTCAGGTGCCCCTCATTCAGACAAATGAATGAGGTAAGGAACACTTTCTTCGTCGCATTGATGCAAGACGTGCTTTGATTCATTGTCATTATAGATGGTGTAATGGTGTAAAATGATTGATAGATTTGAACTGGGAAAAAACCTGGACGAAATCTTCTTGTGTGTCTCTGTTTATTTGTGGTGCAACGCGAAATGAGTGGAAATCGCGATGATACTACTCATAGGAGTGCGATGCAGTTACCGTGACGGCTCTACCGTATATGAGATGGGAACATAGGAGGTGATGCCAATGGGATGGTTTACGGTGTGAAGTTTCACCTGGGAAGGTAGGAATCTGGAATAGATTGCAGGATGAGTGGACGCGTGTGCGTTTGTGCGACAATACCATGCTGTAGTGGTATATTTTACTTGGGTTGACCGCCCAGGGTGCCTGAAACTGGCCTGGCTACATGAGTGGACCTGAGAAAGTGTGCATTATTTTAGTTAGTTATTATAATTTATTATGGTAGTGTATCAACGTAGGTGAGCGCTACTTCGTCGTCACGAGCACTAAGGAAAGTTACACCCAGACGTCGGTCATTCATAACTGTTTCGTTCGTCTTGAAGTATCTGGCTCTCGATTGTGACGTCATTGCGCCGTGAACTACTCCACGCGGAGAGCCACCACATTCGGTTCGCTCAATTCAACCACTCTGTAAATCTACAATAACTCTGTTTTTAAATGTCGTTTGACATTTATCTACCGTGTGGTACTGGTGTCGCCCCTGTATTTGGTCATTGATCCGCTACATCCCGTGCATGTGCACCCTCCGCCGGGTTGGTTTCTACTTTCCGCTCGACACGCCGGGTGGGTTTTCCCGTCCTCGGACGGCAGCCTTCTCCGTGTATATTCTAAACCACCGCATCGCGTGGCACACTGGTCTCTGGTTTTACGGTCTTTCTGGCTCCGGTTCACCGTTTTTTTCATCTCTGTGGTCAATCCAAAATACCTAAGGGGTTATACCCGTATTACATGTATGTAGAGGGCTCTGTCACTGGGTCTGCCTCCACAGGGAGCAAGGCCCCGGAAAACTTGAGTGTGATACCCAAACTTCTGGTTTTGCACTACAAGTGGTCTCCTTATCGAGAAAAGTTGAACCGTAGTGGTCAATTTAACGGAATAACCATAATTGATTCACTTCGAAGAAGGAAGACTCACGTGGAAGTAGAAGAACTGGTGAGTATTTGGAACATCTTGTGGTGTTCGAGGGATCTCGGTGAAGTTTTGTTTTGTATCTTGTGCTCGGTTCTTCGGATATCTCGTAATTGAGCTCTTCAGTACTCTGAGTGGACTGGCTGGCCAATTGAAAAATGCCACCACGCTCTTAGGGTTCTCGTGCGGGATCCTCAGGTTTTCCACGGCCTGCTGCACCGCGTTTGCGTGGTTCTACCGTCGAGAATTCATCTACTGATGAGGTCGGTCCAGATGTTCGGAGAGCACTCTCTGTTGCTTCAGGTCCGCGAGAAGTCGCAATGGATAATCTTCCTGTGGTTGAGACACTTCCAGCTGTTATTCCAGGTCACAGTGTTGCTTCGGAGTTATCTCAGCTCGAGTCTCGCCTGGATATCGCTGCTGCGACACATGTGGAACTCTTGCAGAGTGTAACCAAGCTTAGGCGTAAGGTTGAAGACTTCCAGGTTCGGGACGTCTCTAAAGATATACGTCGTTTGAGACAGGACGTGAATTAAAATTTGGAACGTCTTGGTACACCCGAGTCTTTTATGAAGGGTTATCAGATACATAACGATGAAGATCGTGAAGTCACAGTTCGAATCCACTTGCGTCTGGATATTCTTGAAGAAACAATCCGTATGGATGGAGCCGTGGACGCACGTGCTCGGGAAGAAGATGCATCGGTTGGTTCGATTCACCACTCGTGCAAGCGAAGTCAGCTTAAATCCAAAAAGGGAGTTCGAGTCCATCCGGATTCATCAGGTTCAGATTCTGACAATCAGTCGAGTGATTCCTCTTCGGATTCATGGATTTCCGATATGGATCATGGGAGATCTCGCGCGTCACGTTCTAATGCCACCTACCACACTCAGGGAGTTATTCGCTCTCGCGAGAAGGGACGGCGCCACCTTACACTTAAAGAGCTGAAACCACCGAATTCTCTTTTCAGGAAACTGTTATCTTATCGATATTATCGCCTTAGTGATTGATCGAATGATCGATGGTCACGAGGAAGCGAAAAGGTCAGGGTCTATATCAAAAGAATGAGTTTCACCTTACAAAAGCGTTTTACTGGTGAGGACCCAATCTTGGTTCTTGACTTCCTCGTGAAGTTCGTCCAGGAGGCTGATATACTCGAGATGAGTGAAGCACAAGCGTATATCGCTATACCGTACTTTCCGGCCGGTATGGCTGAAACTCAGTTCAATTCCCTTCTTTGATCTTCCCATGCATCGAGGGATGGCGTAACCTGCTGGCCAGAAGCGGTTCAATACCTTCTCAGGTCCTACGCAACTGGTATTGCTATACAGGATGCGATACTCGCTTTGCGCGATACAGTACAGAAGCCTGGAGAGACCAAAATGGTTTATTCGACGCGTTTGGATAAGGCGTTTCACCCTTTTGGTAAAGTGTATTCAGCCGAAGAACGCTGCATCATGTTTTTTGATGGTGTTGATGCTGCTACCAGAGGTTTGGTTGGTCACCATCGCGAAGAGAAACAGAGAGTTACCTACCTCGAATTGGTTCAATTTGCCCAAGCTGAGGGAGATACTTATCGAGCTCGACATCCGTCGAGAACTCAACCGTTGAGAGCTCTTCAGGTAGATGTATCATCATCTTTATCGTTATTGCGCGAGAGAACCACAACGGGTGATAAACACAACATCAATTTTGCTGGAAGTGACCCAGATTCGTTGGGAACTACAGATCTCCCGTCAGCATCGACTCCGACCGCGGATGGAGACCGTGCGTGTTATGGAGGCATTCGAGTTTTGGCAGCTGCGCTCGCTTATGCAAACAAGGGTACGCATCACACCAGTCCAGGTTGGAAGGACACAACACAACATCGGGTGGGCAATTGACCGTCCGATGCTTCAGCTCAGCTGATATGTTTTATCTGCTACCTACATGGTCAATGTGTACCCAAATGCACATTCCCCATTCGAGAAGGGTTGAAGATCATCGCACAGTACGAAGCCCTCACGTCTGAGAAGAAGAATCGTGTTAGGAGTGCGTCATATGAACGGCATAAGTTCCTGCAAGCATACCTGCATCAGGTGTGAGCAGACGATGCCGTTCTAGCACATATCCTTGGTAACCAGGTTGAAAACGGAGTACCTGCGAATAGGGTTCAATCGGGATCCCCCCAAGTGGTCCATCTACCAAATCCGGTGCAACCCCCGTCTAATTATTAATCTCAGGGGGTTTCCCCTCCAGAAAGGGCGTCTTCTGACCCGAAGTTGAAGACATCCAAGGCGGAACAGCTTCGCTCCCCAGCTGTTAAAATCCTTACATGGATGATGGCTGAGAAAAACGTTGACTCAGACCAGTTAATGGTTTTAGGTCGACCGTGGGTACGTTCCCATCATATCCGTATCTCAGATAGAGTCTTGGTGATGGCCAAGAGAAACTACAAAGTTTATGCAGACCTTTGCCTCTCCAACCAGTTCATAATTTGACAGTTGCCTGTTCTTGATACTAAAGCAGTATCCAAACTGATCCACGCAGATTTCGTACCACCGACACTTCGTGGTAACATTCACTTTGGACCCAAGATGGATATCCCCGACGCAAATAACAAATACCTGGGGACCTATGGGTATATATCACTCCTGGTGAGATTAGGAACCTGTATGGTACAACTGAACGTCGTTGTATACAAAACCCTCGCAGCAACGGTAATACTCGGTTGTGATTTCTGTGATCGCTTTCCTGAAGCTGTTCGTACTCGTGCGAAAGCAGTAAAGATGGAGAACGGTTCCACTGTGTCGATTGTACGGAAAACGTTGAAACGCGCTACGCGTAAGCGCGTTCCGATACCCGCCACATAGGAGGTTTCCGATATGAATCCGGTTGGCACGAAGCTTCGTATTTGCAAGCCCGTTGCAATAACACCGGAGTCACAGACCTGGGCGTCAGTTGTTACCAAACAGCATGGTGTGCACGTCATTCAACCGTTATCTTCACTTTACTACCATCTTCAACTCGCACTTACTAATGGTGTTTTCTCGGTTGAAACTGATAAAACTTTTCAGGTCCTGGTTGATGGCTTTGGCCAAACCACCCAGTCGGTAGTCTAAAACCAAGTACCTGGTTTCCTTCTTCTGCACCCGGCAGCAATCATTCCAACGAAGTTACTTGTTGCTGAGGTTTTTGGTATCGCAGAACCTGAGGAGGGCGAGAGTGCTGACGAAGCTAACACCGCGCAAGCGAAGACCTAATACTGGGATTCAGTACCAACAGAACCCCGAAAGGGTATTGTACCGCCTGATTGTGAGCAGAAGGACCCTGTCGAGGAGTTGGAAAATTGTATTTAAGTAATGTTCCTGGGACACATCACGAAAGATTGCGAGATTCGCTGGGGGAGTTTACCTCCATGTGGGATGGATCCCTCGAAAAAATAGGAATAACGGAACACCGTATTGATCTCCTTCCAGATACAAAGCCAATCGCAAAACAACCAAATCGGGCAGTGCCAAAAGTTTGGGAAGAAGAGAAATCCCAATTCGAGAAGATGCTACGCGCTGGCCTGATAGAGCCCTCTCAATTGCCGTGGGCCTCACCAGTCGTGTTGGTTCCGAAACCCAATGGATTGTGGCTGTTCTGCATTGATTACCGACATCTTAATGCGGTACCGTCAAAGACGTTTATCCAATTCCTCGGATGGACGAATATCTCGACTGACTTAGGTATGCTACGCTGTTCACCACCTTAGACGCCAACTGCAGTTATTGGCTGGTTCCAATCCGAGAAAATGATCACGATAAAACAGCATTTGTGTGTTTCCAAGGATGGTTTCGGGTCAAATGGATGCCGTTCGGGCTTACTTATGTACCCGCTACGTTCGGACGTGCTATTGATATATTGTTAGCTTGATTCAAGTGGAAAACCTGCTTGGTATACCTGGACGATATCATCGTGTTTTCCGATAACGCGGATGACCACTGAACCCATTTAAGTTACGTCATACCTGTACTGCACGATGCAGGAATAACTCTTAAATTGAAGAAATGCGAGTTCTTTTCTAATTCTGTGAAATACCTTGGACAAATCATTCGTCTTGGTCCACTCTCTGTGGATGAAGTTCGAGTTATATCGCTTAAGAATGCAAAGCATCTGGTAGCGCAGATGGAACTAAGATCCTTCATTAGATTTTGTAACGTATAACGACGTTTTGGACCTAGTTTGGCGGACATCGCAGCTCCCCTTAACAGGCTCCTAACTAAAAGACAACCATTGAACTTTGTATCTTTTGGTGAAGCAGAATCTACTCTTTTCTCCAAGCTTGTGGATGCTGTTACTTCACCACCAATCCTGGCTCTTCTCAAACTTGGGCTCCCCTATGAAGTGGACACTGATGCCAGTAATAACCAGATTGGTTGTGCACTATTTCAGATCACAAAAGACGGTGTGAGAAATCCAATCGGATACTGGTCGAGAAGTTTAACCGTGCACGAACGTAACTAATCGGTTTCTGAGAAAGAGTGTCTTGCAGTTGTATGGGCATTGGCAACGCTCCTACCCTATCTTATGGGGACTAACTGTAAGGTATATACGGATCACTCGTGTCTCCGTTGGCTTTTGGAGATCACCAAACCTTCCGGTCATTTGATGAGTTGGCGCTTACGCCTATCGGAGTTCGATTTCGATATCCTATACAAGGAAGGATCCTTTAATTCTCACGCCAATGCTTTATTCCGACTGGGAACTAGTGCGGAAGCAGAACCCACAGCCGGCCTGGATATACCATGCTTCATGGTTGGAGACTTACATGGGAGTGCTGAAATCCTTTCGGATGATGTATGTGACTACATACTGTCTACCAAAAGCTGGGAACCACAGGCTGGTTCATTTGTACCTATTGCTCTGGAGTAGATGATCCGTGAACAACAATTGCATTCATTTTGCACACAGATTCGAGCACGCCTCAAGGGAGGAGATCGAATACCGTTCGTAGTGAATGATGAAGTATATCTGGTTAGATTGGTCAAATATACACCACAACTTGTGGTAGTTCACTCATTGCAGCAGCAAGTCTTACAAATATCTCACTATGTGAAGTTAGGAGCTCAACGTGGAGGTCCAAAGATATAATTAATCATCAGAAGGAACTTCAACTGGGCCGCTATGGCATTTGGATGCTATGCTGTTCGCCGTCCTTGTACAGATTATGCTAAGAACAACGTGAAGCTACGTAAGTACTCTAAGAAATTAACGTTATTCCCAGCTCGGGCTCCACTGGAATTCTTCGCAATCAATATACTTGGAGAACTTATCCAACCACCTCGAGGACACAAGTTCTTACATTTCATAACTGATCGGTTTTCTAAACTGGTACGGACAGTGCCGTTGAAACTGATTACTGCTAGTGCAGTGGCGCAAGCTTTTGTGACTCACTGGATCTTCATATACGGTCCATGCTTGAATCTGCTCTCAGATAGTGGAGGCCAGCTCAATTCTAGATTTTTCCATGTCCGTCGAATCTTCCCGATCAAGAACTTGTTCACAACGACCTATCACCCCCAAAGCAATAAGCAGGTAGAACGATTTAATCTTGCAATGCTTAGTGCATTAAGATTCTATGTGGCGGATCACCCCAGGGACTGGGACTTATACAAAAATGCTATCACGTATGCCTACAATACCCAGGTTCATCGGGGTACTTTGCTTTCACCTTTTGAGCTAGTCTTGTCCCGTATCCCACCACCCGTGGCTATCGAGGCACAACCGACTCTCAAAGTATCCTGCGCCAGGTTTATACCGTGAATCTTGGAAAAGATGGCTAACGACAATAGTACCGGTGGCTCGGAAAGCTATGAAGAAAGCTAAGGACGCGTACAAGCGTAATTTTGATAGCAAAGCTCGTACAACTCTACCAAAAGTTTCAAAAAAACGACTTTGTATTCGTACGAAAAGAGTAGTATAATCATGAGAAGTAATGCCGTCAGAAGCTCTTCCCAATTCCAGATGGACCCTATCGAGTGGTATCCACTGATTTCAACACAGTTGTGCTGGATATTAACAATCAACACGAACGAATATCACGCGATAGCACTACCAACGCTCTAAATCCTAACATGGAAGTGTTTATCACTCCTGCGACGCGTTCAGGGGTATCCCAATCGGATGAACCGCATGGTACAGATTCTATGTCCTCGCGCCCTGCGATTCTTCCCACACTGGATCGCGGTTTAGCCGATCTACCTTTGCAATCGGATTCTCAACCCGTTGAGTCTCATGGTACACAACAGAACAATCCGCAAGTAATCACTCGTACCTGAGGTTCTTTCCACCCCCTCAGCTCCGGCTAGGGAGGGGAAAGGTGCTGGTGAAATCGCTGTCAATGTATTTCCGTCACTGGAAAATCCGCTGACTAGATCTCGTCGCCACGCTTGGTTAGCTTCAGAGCGAGGAACTTCTACTAAGGAACCAAACCTTCGAGGTATAAGAGATGCTATGACTCAACTCAAAGAGAGTAACGTCAGTAAGAATCAGACTACCCCATTACGGGAAGACACTACTGGTAACACAAATGCTGCGGTTGAATCGTCATCTTCAAGGAAGAAGGAGAATCGCAGTAGCGAAGTTGTGAAAACCACCGAGACGACGGTCTATGCAGACCCATACGCAGTTTCTTAAGGCGATTGCAACCTAATCTGGTTGATCTCGTGGGGCAGAGAAAAGAAAAGGAAGCTCCGTGAAATTACTGAAGTCAATTCTGAGAACTTTTGGGCACAAGTCATACCGTCATTTGTGAAATTGGACGCAATGACCAGCGCCGTGACAGCCTTGCTGTTGGCAAATACGGAGAACCGGATTACAGTGCCAGAGATCGCCGACGCGTGTGCACACGCTCCATGGCGATCGTTCGGTAACCCATCACCATTTGGTGACGCACAGTAGTCTTGTCGCTCTTGTGGACTTGACCCAAACCAATCAGATGGTGGCAAAAGCACCGTGTTCGGTGAACTGCCACCTTGGCGCAGTGAGTGCAGTGTGTGAGTGTCACCGTCGCAACCGTACAAACGCGTGATAAGGAGAACTTATCGAATCTCCAAGGCCACCATTCCGCGGGTATTTTCTCATGACAGAGGTTCTTTCGCTCGTTGAACTGGTGAGAGCAAATAATTTCAGAGGAACGTACCGGACCGCCATTTTGACGTCTATGACATAAGTTATCATATCGTCGCCGCGACGATATGCGACGAAGTTGTGAAGCTGTCAGTGCTTCCCAAGAGGGTTAGTATCGCCCCTGGCGGTGCCTCGAGCCCGAGTTTGGGCTGCACAAGGGACACTGGACCCCAGTACGCGTCATGATAATGGAGAGCACAGAAATGTGTTCACAGGATTTCGTTGTGAACCGTATCGTACGTTATGAAGCTTGCGATGAATTAATGCATTATCTCATCCGTTGGTATGAATATTCAACCGAGGAGGATACATGGGAACCTATAGAGCACCTCCAAATATCCAAGATTATATCTTAGCACCGTTGAGCCCGGTCGGCTCTCCTATCCACTTTGGATACTGCGAAAGTTGGATAGCCACACTTGGTGAGATCGCGCAGGATTTTGATACTACCACGACGCAGTATGTGAAGGTAGTAGAAGAGAGTGATGATTTGAGAACTCTGAAAGGTGTGGGGATTCCAGGATTTTTCCCCTTTACTCACCGAATTAACCGTCTCACCGAAATAACATGTTATGAAGATATGCCTCATGGTTCTGAACTACACGAAGAAGAATTGTGAAGCAAGAAGTAAGAAGAAAAAGAATATGTATGAAAGCACAAGTTGTTTACTATGTGCTCAAAAGATCTATCATTAGGTGATCATGTACCGCTACATTGCTACACTCTCGATGAGGGACCGGGACCACCTTGGTTTGACGCTTCGGATATCTGGCATGTATCGCCTGATTGGCAAGGAACCGGAATGTCGGAGGAACTCATCGTGAGTCTGTTACTTCAGCACTTCGACGCCTGTGAGTTCGGCTTGAAGAACGCGGGAACCCTCTGCTAAGGAGGGGGAGATGTGGGGCAACCCGAAATGCGTGGAAACCGCGATGATGCTACTCACAGGAGTGCTACGCGGTTACTGTGACGATTCTACCGTGTATGAGTTGGAACCGTACGGGGTGATGCCTTTGAGATGGCTTACGGTGTAAAGCTTCACCTAGAAAGGTAGGAATCTAGAATGGATTGCAGGATGAGTGGACGCGTGTGCGCGTGCGTGACAGCACCATGCTATAGTGTTATGATTCACTTGGGTTGACCCCTCCAGGTGCCTGAAACTGGCCTGGCTACGTGTGTGAACCGGAGGAGGTGTGCAGTATTGTATTCAATTATTATAATTTATTACGGTAGTGTACCTACTTAGGTAAGCGCGATTTCGATGTCACGAGCACTAGGTAAAGGTAACCCGAGACTTCGGTCATTCATAACTCTTCGGTTGGGCTTGAGATATCCGGCTCTGGATTGTGACGTTGCTGCGCCTTGTAATACTCCTCGTGGAGGGTCACCGCATTCGGTTCGACCAATTCGGCCGCTTGGTAAACATACAGATACTCCGTATTATAATTTTCGTGTGACATTTATCTACCGTGTGGTACTGGTATTGCCTTTGTAATGGG
This sequence comes from Gracilariopsis chorda, assembly GCA_003194525.1. NCBI lineage: Eukaryota > Rhodophyta > Florideophyceae > Gracilariales > Gracilariaceae > Gracilariopsis > Gracilariopsis chorda. Next base: position 127,468 of record NBIV01000085.1, read on the forward strand.
TAAATTTTCCGCTACATCCCGTGTATGCGCACCCTTCGTCGGGTCAGTTCCGGCTTTCTGCACGACCCTCCGGGTGGTTTTTTCCCGTCCTTGGAAGACACCCTTGTTCGGGTATATTCCAAACCACCGCATCGCGTGGCACACCGGTCTCTGCTTTTACCGTCTTTTTGGCTCCAGTTCGCTTTTCTTTATACACCTCTGTGATCAATCCGAAATACCTACGCAGTTACGCCCGTACTACAGGTATCAAGAGGGCTCTGACACTGGGTCTGCCTCCACAGGGAGCAAGGCCCCGGAAATCTTGATTGTGATACCCAACCTTCAGGTTCTGCACTACATTTATGAAGCACATGAAGAAGGCGAGGGTGTAAACATCGTTAGAGCGCCCATCCATAGTGAAAAGTGGGTATCCAAATCTATTCGCGATACATTTCCAATCCATAGAGATACCTGGGACGATTCCAGAATGCATGTAGTCTTCTAACCACTCCTTAAAGGCCCAACAAGCAGCAGTCATTCTTCCGCTCTGGTCACAGTTAAACAATATCTTGTTGCCTTTGTGTTCTTTTTTCAGTTTTATATGAGTCTTGCACAGCCTGGTGCATTCTAAATCCTTTGGGTTGCTGATCGAATATGCATATCGAATTTGTTTTCTGACGGGCGTCGGATCAAGAGTCTTCTTCTACTTGATTTCAAAATAACGAATTGTGTCTCTGAATGACATACGAAATTTGTCCTTCATCTCCAATGTCTTCGTACGCATCTTCGGGGCAAGGTGTTTTATCCCAAATACTTGAAGAGAAGGATGTTTATGCCTTGCTACGGTGAAGTCTGCGATGAAGGCCCTAACACAATCCGCACTATTTGACGCTGTTGTCTTCAATGTAAGAAAGAAGTAGGAACGGTCGTTGCAGTCTTTGGACTTGTCGCATTTAAGAATAACTTTGAGCAAAGCTCTCGTCTTTGCTGCAGATCCAGTACTTTCACTCTCTTCAGCGCCTTGTTTGTTTTTCTTTTCTCCGATGTACATAGACGAACGCACAAAAAGATAGAAACCTAGATAATTTCCAATGAACTGAGTTTCCTTCGAAACATCGTACCCCAGGGCGTCGTACGATAGAGTCCGTATATAAGGTAGAACAGCTGATTCAAAGCAACCCTCAATGTACTCACCATCCTGCTCTATGCATTCATAATCGTTTTTGCTTTCTCACTCAGTGTTCAATATCTCAGTTCCATTGACGATCTCTTCGCCTTCGATTACATCCAAAGTGAAAAGATTGGAGGGTAGTTCTTCCTAGTCAACAAGAAAGCGATCGATTAAGGCAGTCGACGCCACCTCATCCATCAACTCTACCTCTTTAATTTCTTTCTGCTTGCCTTTTTCGATGAGTACTGAAGCATACGTTTCGTCACTAGCAGCATATTTGTCATTTCTTGGCAGTATGTCCTTACATAAGTTACCTACTTCCATAAAGGGTAGATCGTGAATCACTACCCGTTCTTGATTCGCAGGGGTCAGTAAGTGGACTCTTACATGTTCTACACTACGTGGTACCACTACCTGGTTTGGTACAACCTCTGCTTTATACGTACATTCAAAAACTTCCGTCAGTTAGGCCTCAGTCTCAGTTTTCAGTGGTCCAATATCATCCAAGTCCTGATATTCCTGAAATGTAGCGTGCCGGAGATTATATAAAGCACACCAAGAGTTTTTGTCTCCCGTCTTTATCCCAATGTCCCTCCATTCGTTCAGGCATGAGTTTACAGATTTATGCATGCTCTCAAAACGCTCAAGCACAACTGAAGAGTCCACTTTGAATGCTTCATGATTATTTCCGTATTTCATCTCTACTATGTACTCTGGTGTAGAAGGGGTCAGACGTACAACGATGCACGATGTACTACTCGTTGGTGGCGTATGTATGAAACAACGCAACCGGCTATTTAAAAGCCGACTATTCTGCATCATACGTCTTCGAATGAGACTTAGATAGTGCATTGCGTACAGATGTCCTTCTCAAACTGAAATGGAGGCAACACAACTTGGTAGATGTGCAACAGTTCTTTTGGGTGGCCACATCTTTTTCATGTTTTTCGTTGCCGTTTTGAATGTAGTTCTGCCTCTCTACAACCTCTATCCCAGACATAGGTGGTACGAACTTCAAAAAAAAACAACTGCTTCGGAAAGCTCACCCGGTACAACTTGCGTTACGTTGCTTACTTCACGACGCATGTCGTTGATTTTTGTGTGGTTCTTCATTACCGAATAAAGTATCTCTGCAATAAAAAGCCTTACGGAAAAAGATATATTCAAATCTGACTCTTTTTTGAGCAGAATTAGACCCGGCAAGAACCGTTTCCGTCAATAAGGAAGCGTTGAACGGCTGAACTCTCTTGATTTGTTTTTCTTGAAAGAATCAGACGACTCTTTATGGACCTGGTCCTTCTGTTCTCTTCTGGTTTCATTATCTTTGTCGTCATCTTCGTTGCCCAGACACAACTTTCTTTCATTTCCACTCTTCAAGTGCATGTCATTTCGCTGAATGACTGCATTTTTGATCATTTCAACCGCGAGGTACTCTCATCCCGCATTTGCAAAAGATGATCTCTGTGATTTAGTAGGTATTTCTGTACATTTGTCTACGAACCATTTTCTGTTTTGAAGAAATGTGATGCACAGAAAAGCTGTGGGAGGCGACGACTTCGAATAGCCATCCATTTGTATCGCTATGACAAAAAAACGGAATAGCCATACGCATAAGTAGTTTTTGGTACACAATCGCGCTGTATAGCGAGCTCAAAACACAACAAAGTGATATAGCACCTGCAATTGTACAAATATTTCTTTTTCTTGTACTAGAAAACATTTAGCATGTAGGTAGAGCTCAATAATTATGCTCAAGTGTTGTTTAGGAAGAAAAACTCAAACACTTCTCTAAAAAGATCATAATATGCGCCGGGCACTTCCAATCTAAGCTGTGTACAAACCATATCGTCGGCTGGAAATTGCGTAGAAACGTCTTTACCAATTAGACGCCCCAGTGCTCATTCAATAAATGCAATGGTACCACCACTGTTCGAACTTGAAATTGAACTCCGGCACAATTTCTAGTAAAGCTCACGTGCAGTGACTCAAACATTTCCCTTTCACCTTCTTTGGAAACGTATCCTGTTTTTACAAGATTTGCATATCCGGTTAGCACGGGTCCAGTGTCGCATGGAAAATGACAGAACCCAGGCATCAGTTTAATTGAAAGGATTGCAGAGGAAAAGACATTACTGCACGAGTAAGTAATTTTTTTTGGCACTGTGGACCAGTGCCACTAGAGGTTTCTCACGGAGTTCCGGTTTTACTATTTCACAGACGTCCAAATGTAACAATCAAAAGTTTTGAGCTGTAAAGAAGAGATTTGAATTGGAAAACTTTTGGACGTCTTTGTAGAATGTTTGAAACAGTTTCAAAGCCTTCATGTCATCATCTAGTGACAAAACAGCCTTCAATGTCTTTGTAATTTACTACATAGACCAAAAAAGTATGAGAATGACCTTGCGATGTTTTAGTACTGCAAAAAGATAGAAATTAAGATTGGCAAGAACCCTAAACAGGTCTGCAGCTAGATGAAGAAGAACTGAGATCTGGGTATTTAGAAATTGGCGCCAAAGTCTACTTGGTCTGCGTAAGCGTTCCACAATCACTTGGCGAGCGCCGAGTAGATCGAGAGCGTCACGGTATCTTCCTCGCAGTAGCGATTGGAGCAGATGTAAAATGGAGGGCCGCTGTTGGTTGAGGAGGAACCTGTCCAAATGGGCCCAAATAAGCTGATACCGGAAGTTTGACTCGGCTCTATGATTGACTGTTTCTGCTACCTCACCTACCTCGGGTAGATTCGCCCCTTCCCTTCTTTGGGTGACGGTTGGTTCCCTCCCAGCGCGCCAGTGGTTCGCTGCCACGTGCTCTTGAGAATGTGCTCGTGTCGCTTTGCCTATGATGCGGTAGAGTTGGAAAAATTCTCTCTTTTCCATGGTGACCAAAATGCTTGTTATTTGCTCCCTGAACATCTCTTGTATCTTACGCACGTGAAGTTACTGCGCTGAAAACGCAACGCAAATACACATACATCAGGGGTTGATGCATTCAGGCCTTTTGGTGCTTCTTATTCGAGCCTTGCTTAATGCTGAAGAGAAAGTTAAACAAATATCTCGAAAAACGGATAACGAAGAAACAATTTTGCGTTGTGTCTTGTGTCTTCAGGAGACGCCCAGTGACAAAAGGTTACCGCCACTGCACCCCCCGCTTTCCTCATACCCTCTTCATAGGCGGTTGTGTCAACATGCGAGCTGTGAACTGTACGACTACGAAGGATGCGTCTATCAGAAGACTCTATGCAGTTCATAGCCCAATCTTGCGCAAGGAAACAAGCAAAGATGGAGAGATAGAAGCAGATACCGCAAAAGAGAGTCTATAAACCTTTCACCCTGTTTTCTCTTCGTGGAGTGTCACCTTAGTTTATCATGAATCCAGACCAGCCACACAATAAGGCCCATCACTGATGCAGGGGTGTAACCAATCTGAGGGGGAGGGATTAGACTTCTCACAACAGATTCCAGTCCCAATAGCAACCTTTCCTGAGAACTGCAATCGGATTGGAATCCACTAAAGAATAAGCAATCCGATCGCAATCTCTTATAGAAAAGGCAATCGTGTTGCAATCTCTTTACCAAAATCGCAGGGATCTTTCTTTGCCTCTGAACACAATTCAAAGCAAATACCTATCACCCCGTCCCAACCAGCACTTGCATCAACAATGAAAACGCTTCTTGAACCAGTTGTATGGCCCAGAACCTCATTCACACGCAAAAAGATATTTGCCTCAAATAGCTCCGGAGTAGTTATCCCGATTGCAACTGAGGAGTCGATTGCATCCTCAGCCGCAATCCCGATTGCATCCTCAGCCGCAATCCCGATTGCAATCTCACAACGTTCAGCGCAACCCCGGATTGCAATCCAACCGATTGCAACACAAGCTTGCCAATCAGTTCTTCGTAGTCCCAGCGATCGGATGATGAAACCTTCATCCTTCCAACGTATTTGCTCCAAACAATGAAATCGGCGGATTCACGGATCATTGCTGACATACTCATCAGTACACGTAGCTCTTCTGAAAGCGAATTTTGAATTCAGAAAGCCGAAAAAGGGGGCGATCAGTAACCAGCATACCCTTTAAACCGGCCCCTTCTATACGTTTGGTCACCAGCATTCTGCGTATTGTAAGTTTCGGACTGAAGGAATTTGATATCAGGTACAACCATTTTGTACAGAAGGAACGACGATGGCCTTCCAAGTTGCACGCTCCAACTCTTGCTTTAGCGTCCTATCTGTTCCGTGAGCCAAAGAATTCATTTTCGACAATCAACGGATTCCAGCAATCCTTTCGGATGCAAGCTGAAACCCCCCGTTCCACAGAACTTGGCTGTACTGTCAGTGTATTCTTTTGCTAGGAGGGTTCACTTTTTGGCTTACGGTTTGTTCATTGAACATTGTTCAAACCAAACTTCTGTTCTGTTCAACAATGTAATCGGTTCGTTGATTTGCATTCGACCAATGAGCAAAGAAGAACGGTCACTGTGCTGTCGGATGTAAGGAGGAGCATTAGTGTAAGTCCGTCACCTCAGAGCACAGTACCTCGAAAAAGGCCTCCAGCTGTATCCCCTGTCTCCCCATGTCTCTCACTGGCGACCGTCTGTGCTACTCAAAAGCTTCCGAAAGGTGCAGATATCACAAGTCGCGTCCATCGACAAACCCCACGATACCGCTGCTATACCCCACCGTTCTAATTCGACGTATACACAATCACCAAAGCATATTACTCACTTGTCTGTCATATTCCCAGACCTCTACGTTCATTGACATTGGCGTGTGCCTCGGGTTTTTCCGAGATCCGATTACTCATCATGGAATCCAGCTTGGCACGCTCTTCCTTGTCGCTATCTACCGCCGCACAAAAGTTTGGTGACCGCATGCAACCGCCCCTTGATCAATTCCGGAGGTGCGTACAACTTGCATCGGACCTCACCTCTTCCGACTCTCCGACATCTGAACAGAAGTCAGCTTTGGATTCTGAACTCACTATCGTCGATGACGTGTTAGATGCTCTACCGACCTTGGACATTTTGTACCATCATATTCATGCCGTATCTACCGCATCTGCTGCCATCTCATGCATTGCAGCGGAGGACCCTTTGGACCAGCTAAAGCATGTATCTGCCGAAGCAGACGCGTCGATCAAGGCTCTCAAAGAAATGAATGATTCTTCCCATGCTCAACTCGCTGAAGCGGTTGAGGAATTTATCAGTGCTCTTCGTCGTTACATGGAGAAGAACGTAACCAAATCCATTTCCGTGTCTGAAAGCGCCAATTCCTCTCCCACCGCTGTTGCAGGCAAAATCCCAACCACTTGCAATCCCGAATCGCGCGATACCGAAGCACATACGGCCGCACATCTTGTCGACTATCGCACTAGAGTGATCGACGGTGCTGCCAAACCTTTGTTGGAGTCGGCGGCCAAATTGGGTGGTAAGGTTGACGAACAAGCGCGGAATGTTCACGGTGCAGTTGACGCTGTCTATGACTTTTTGGTGGCTGCTAGTCAAATGCCGAACGCTCCTTCAGATGAAAAGAAACAGGATATGTTGCAATCGGTTATTAAGTTTATGAGTGCTGCTGGGGAAGTAGGCAACGATTGCACAAATCGAGATCCACATTTTAACCACGTCAAGGCCTTAGAGGAATCTGTTAACATGGTATCATGGATCGTTGCCACTGAAAAAACCGATCACGTTCATCTCTGATGCAGATGGGTCAGCTTCTTTCTACTTGAACAAGCTTCTAATGGTCACCAAGAAGCAATCAGATGGTGCGGATCATAAGGCTTTTGTGGATGCTCTAAAGAACCTATTCACCACATCAAAAGCCTTTATCAAGGAGTATTATACGATGGGTATGAGATACGGGATAGGCATAGCTGGCGTCGCAGGTGCTAAGATAGAAGATGCAAACGTAATTGATGAATCTGCGGACGGAGAAATCAACTACGTCACAGCGTTCAAAGAACTACTTGATGGCCCACTTGCTTCTTTCGTAGAGGCCTCCAAGATTTTGGGCGGCGAGGTTGAGGAACAAGCTTATGCTTTCCAGGACGCATGGAAGGCAGAGCTTGAGTTCCTTACCAAAGCTATGAGCATGCCGAAACCAGATGATTTTCAAGATATGCTTGCACCCATCGCAACTGAAATGGGAAGAGTAGGAACGATCGTTGAGAAGTGTGGTCCTCGTGGAGCGTTTGCCAACCATTGCAGTGCGGTCGGAGAATCTGTGGGTATCCTTGGATGGGTTGCCGTCGATGAAAAATCTGTTTCCTTCGTTGGTGACATGGCAGATGCCAGTCAGTTCTTTGTGAACAAAGTGAGAATGGGTGCGAAAAAAACTGACAAACCCGAGGCGCATCGCAAATGGGCTTCGGCGTTGGAAGCATTGTACAAGGAGCTGAAGGCATACGTTAAAGAGTACCACACCCAGCATCTGATTTGGAACCCTCCTAAAGCTGTGAGAGCTACTCCTCGGTCTACCATTGGTAATGGAGATGAAGAAGGTGGCTCTAGCAAAGATTATGTGACTGCATTCAGAGAGTTGCTCACTGGACCCCTCGCTGCTTTCGTAGAAGCTTCGAAAAAGATTGGAGGTGAAGTGGAAGAGCAATCAAAGCCATTTGCAGAAGCTTGGGAAGCTGAAGTAGATTTCCTGTCAAAGGCTATCAGCATGCCGAAGCCAGAAGATGTTCAGAGTCTTCTTGGTCCAATCGCCGAAAAAATGGGAGAAGTGGCGGCACGTACCAGCAAGGTAGACCCGAGAGGAAAGTTGGTTAACCATTGCAATTCTGTAAGTGAGTCGATTGCAGCGTTGGGTTGGGTCGCAGTCGAAGAGAAACCCGTTTCTTTCGTTAGCGACATGGCAGGTGCTGGACAATTCTATCTCAACAAAGTCAGAACCGGCGCAAAGAACATGGAAAATCCTGAGTTTCACCGTCAATGGGCGACATCTCTTGAAACGCTGTACAAGGAGTTGAAGGCCTACGTGAAAGAATATCATACACAAAAGCTTATCTGGAACCCCCCTAAGACTCGGAGAGTGTCCGCCACTGCCTCTCGTTCATCTGAAGTGGTAAGCACTTCATCGGCCTCAGACTACCTTGTAACCTTCAAGGAACTCATTTCTGGTCCCCTTTCTGAGTTTGTCCAGGCATCTGAAGCCCTCGGGGGAGATGTTTATCGTCAAGCAAAGGTTTTTGCCGAAGCGTGGGAAGCGGAGGCTGAGTTTCTCGAAAAGGCTATAAAGATGCAAAAACCGTCTGACTATCAAGACATGTTGACGCCTATCGCAACGAAAATCGGGCAAGTGAACAACATTGCGGAAGAAATTGGGCCGCGAGGAACCCAAGCAAATCACTGCAGCGCCGTTGGCGAGTATGCGGCAGCTCTCGGATGGGTTGCGGTTGAGGAGAAGGCAACGTCTTACGTTGCAGATATGTCAGGATCTGGTGAGTTTTATACACACAAGGTGAAGATGGAAGCAAAGAAAACTGATTGTCCAGACGTTCACCGCAGATGGGCGAATGCCCTGGAACAACTATTTAAAGAACTCAAATTGTACGTGAAGGAGCACCACACTCAAAGATTAACATGGAACAAGATTTGAGGACTCTTGTTAGCGGCTTCTCTAGAGGTGGTATCGTTGGTTATAGTCTTAAGCGAATTTTAACGTATTTCGGCAGTTCATCTTGCAGCCTACGGCACAGTATAAGTTTCATCATTAACTGATAAAGGACAACTCTTTCGAAGTGTTCCGTGTGAACAAGTTGGCGGGCTGAACTAGAATGAAAATATGTTATGTTTCCTCATCGTTTTTAATTCTCCAGAATAGGGCAACCGGACAATGGTTTACGATGAGCGTTCTAGGCAGCATCATCGACGGATGAACTGAGATGGGATCGACAGACCTTCGAATACTTCGCTTCCGTAGAAGTGCTCCTAGTTAGAAGCTGTCATGTTCTCTTGCCTTAGTCGACGTTCTTCTACTGAAACTGTACGCAAGGACATACAAGGGTGCGAGAACGCAGCGAGATTTCTGCGGAAAGTCGCGTTTTTTTGGACTGCTTAGATAAGTAGACACGATGCATCCTAGAGAGAACGAAAGGTGGCCGTATTTCCAGTGCATGCTACGGCATCCCCCGAATACAAAAGTCAAAAGTCTGGATTTCTCAGGTAGGACAGATGCTCGTTTATATAAAGTCAATCTAGAGTGTAGATGAACACAAAGCGGTCCATAAATGCGGGGGCGGCTTGCGAAGGTAAACAAGAACTTATGAAGGTAACCAGTTGAGAGTAATAAGGATAAAAGAAGGCCAACCTTATAACCTTTTAACCCTTTGCAACCGTAACGATTTATTAGTTTTTTTTATTAATGTGTGGTCGAACCACAGAAAATGTGTAGCGACAGGAGTGAAATCTCAATTTCAAAATAGTGGGGAGATCATCTCTCCACTATTTGTAATGATGACAGTGTCCTTCCATTCACACTCTTTTCCTCACAAGAAAGATGGGTACTTCCGGTATCACTGTATATGCAAGACCTTGTATCGAGTCCTTTGTGAAGTTACAAGCGCCCCACGGAGTACCAGTAACGCTTTACCCTCGGGCACAGAGGAACTGTTTGAAACGAGGTAAACTAAACAGAGGATTGAAAGCCTTGGCAGGAGCTACGGGGATAACTTCTGTGGCGCATACGGGAATCCCGTAGTGGAGGTATTGTCGGGAAAGGGTCAGCTTTATGTCCCAGGTATCCTTCAATCCACTAGCACCCGCACATCGTAAGCCGACCACTACCGGACCCTTTAGCTTGACCATGCTGAGCAACCCTCTAGGCTAGAAGTTTGGTTTGTTCGATTGTTTGAGTTCACCTGTGAGCGTGGAGTACAATGACTCGAGAAAGGAAGTCAATTACGTTCCATAGAGACCACAACTGCTTCCTCAGCCCTCTTCCCATTAACAGCAGCACAACATGGTGTGGGAGTGGTGTCTTCCATTCATTCAGATGTGATAGGCGTTCCAGCAATATCCGAAAACGAAGTTGCACACACCAGAAATCGATAGTCTGTGGTTTAGGGCTATCTGGTTTCATGCAACCTAGTTACTCGAATAGCCGAGATCCTTTACCAAACCCAGACGCGATTTGCGCATGTGGAAGTGAGAAATCCTACGGAAAGTGCTGCCGTCGTTTTCATACCGCGCAAAGTAGCCCTCCTCTAGCAGAAGACTTATTGCGATCACGCTACAGCGCATATGCGTACAGGCTACCAAGCTATATCATGAAGACAACCCATAGCAGTCTTGCAGAGTTAGATCGAAGGAAGTGGAAGCGGGAAATCATGGACTTTTGTCGCGATTATCAGTTCCTTGGAGGAGTGGACATAATTGAACAACAACTGACCGGTCCTTACACAACGAGAATTCTATTTCGGTAAGACAAACACATCTTCGACCCCAGCTGACTATATTTCTCACACGAATTATGATGACATTGACATATGATCCCTTGTGTCCTCTCATTGACGAGCAGTGCAAACCTCATGGAAAGGAATGAAGCTTTATCCTTCCTTGAGATGGCAACGTTCGTCAGAGAACGTAACACATGGTACTACAAGAGTGGAAAATTGGTTGACATCGACGACCAACGAGTGTAGTGAGAGTGATGGCATCTTGTGTACTTTTTTTCTATTTAAGTATCACCATTTCATTGGAGATGCGCTTGGGTGTAGTAGGGGGACTTAGCTGTTACGTAGATGATTAGCGTTCTACATTCTAAAAGTTAATACCATCTCCTCGGAATTAGAGGCGCTGTCCGTAAGCTCTCACACACCAATTCATCAACGCCAACCATTTGATCTCGTGGTATAGTACGATGCAGGGTCCTGATGTGGTATGTCTGTGAATGCATAAACGGCACACACGTTTTGCGCATCATGCCCAGAAGGTCCACTTCAGTAGGCTCTGAGAATATGAAAGTACTGAATCCAGATGACGTTTTCATACTGGTTGTCATTCTTATACTTCCTAGGTGGATACACATTCAATCCTGTGAAAAAGCATTGCAAGTGACCATGCCCCGTAGGCAGTGAATAGCCTCCGTATGAGATAATTTGCATACGGTCGCGATTTGAGTCAGGTAACAAAATTGCATTTCCGTTCAGAGTGACTTCCTCACTTCGGAGACAGCACCCCCTGAACGTAACATCGTTGTGAGGCTAACCTGCGTCAACTATCCAGCCATGAAAAGAACGGGGCCAGAGGTGAAACAAGCTGAGTGACCATTGCAACTTTGCCTCATTCTATTGCAGCCGATAGGTTGGGACGTCTGGTGTCAGATTATTCTGAATTTATGTGTGCCTGAAAGGTCGTAAAAACCTGATAGATCAATACCAAGGGTATGCCTTTCAAGGGTTTATTTACTACGAGTACAATTTGATTTTTAGGAGCCGCCCACTGTTCGCAGAAAGTCGGGTCCGGAGGCATCGGTTTTTAGATGGATCAAAGACCATTTTTCCTCTGACAATGGTAGCACTGCAACATGTCTCGGGAAATGAGAGGTTGTCGGTTGAGAGGAAAAGTTCAGGACTGGTCCATGCTGCCTCGTGAGGAACGTGGAGCATCTTAAAGAACTATGGTCTGCCTAAACCGGAATGTTAGTTTAGATTGTGTATCAACGTCTGTGTTCGCGTTCATAATGAATCGTTCCTTTCGATGATTAAACTCGGGCGTCTGTGTTGTCTTCTGATTGTGAGTCTAGATCATTTCGTTCGATGGAATTTTGAGATTCTGAATCAAGTCCGGATACCTGAGACTTCGACAATTTCAACGTCGTTTTGTTGCAAATAAAGACCGCGAGAAGAATGGTGGTCTCGAACGACAGTGATGAACAACAAACGACGATGCCGGTTGACAACCTGGGGATGTACTGTATATGGCATGCTGGATGAGAATGAAGCAGGCCAGGAAGGTCCGTCCGAGGAGTTGTCATCGCACCTGACATAAAGGGAGCAGTTGCGAGGCAAGACGGTGGCCTACGAAACCTGCAAGGTAAGCGTCTGCATGCGGCGGCGTATTGACAAGAGGAAGCCTTTTGTGGAGCAAGGGTAACAAATCAAGGAGGTGGTTTTCGAGAAACTTCGCGAGCCATGAGGCTGCGTAGGAGTTCAATCCGTGCAAGGTTTGTAGTACAACAAACCTTGTACTTTCTTGGATTGATTGATTTTTTTCTATGTGTGTGAAACAAATGACCGCAAGGGCTCGATCACGACCAGGCGCTTTTTCCCACTTGGCGCGACGCAATGTTTCGAACCTCCATCTTGAGGCACAGGGCAGCGCTAGTCGGGGTTGCCAGGCACTGGCACCTGTTAGCTGCACACATTCACGGAAGTGCTCGGAATGAAAACTCTCGATCGGAGTTGGTCAGCTCAAGCACGACATGAGTATCACACCACGTGACGGAGAGAAACATAATGCGCTACCGGACGTATTCGGACATTGCCAAGAGACGGCTGCCGGCATTCGAGGACGCCGGCGTCGATGTGGCTCGAGAGGTTATGCAAGGCGAGAAGATTGATGATGACGTGCGTTGGAAACGGGATGAAGAACTTGATTTGCTTGGCGCAGGAGCTCGTGGAACTGTGCGAAAAGCTTCAAGCAGCGCTGGGCTGCCAGAGACGACCCGAGCGTAGTTCAAGAAAAAGGATGTCGTGTCGAGCATCTCGGCCACGGCGTTTACGTTCAACATAACGTTATGGCCTTAGATCGCGGCAGTGAGAGAGGTTTACCAGTCGTCATTACCCGTGAAGAATCTAGAAGTTGTGTACACCATGCATTAGATGCCTTGCAGAATGAGTTTTCCGTTGCAGTTACCGGTCAGTCGAGTCTTGGCAAAACTCGAGGCTCCATGATGTATGCGATGCAGACTCTTCTTTACCGCAAGAGTGCTGTGTTGTATATCGGATATAAGTCCGAAAAAATGATGCTGTTTTTGCCGAGAGAGGACGGCACGTACCGGGTCTGGAGAGGAAACACCTTTGACTCTTCCCGTTCACTGTTCAAACAGGATCAAAGTTTGGTAGCGGTTATTGATCCTCCGGAAGAAGGGATGTATTCCTCAAAGGGAATGTGCCGAGTACTCAAGTTTGTGTCAAACAATGCTGAAAAGAATTTCAGGAACTGGGAAAAGGACAGGATTCTATTAGTGACGTCGATGCCTACGGACAGGGAGCTCATGGCGATGACACAAGTTCTGTGGGACGAAGATAAAACTCCGCATCCAAGGCACCTCGATACGCTCAGCACGATGAAAGAGAAGATGACTGAAATTAAGAAAAGAATTGAACTCGTTGGACCGATTCCTCGTCTGGTTTCGCATTGTTTCGCAATGCTATCAAAGAGTGTGTACAAAGTGCAGCGAAGGCTGCGAGAGACGTCTCTGATTCTGATTTGTGCAAAGCTATGAAATTACACTCCATTCCTCGCAAAGCATCCTGCGTCTGTGTCCTCACGACTTTTCTTTTTGGGCGCTGATGCAGTGTTTCACAAGACATGGAGGGAGCGAAGATCGTATTCTCCGACGTTCCAACTGACTCCCATCGCGACGCTTCTTCTTCGTGATCACCTGGAGAAAAGCATAGCGTCGTTGAGGAAGGAAAAATTCGAAGATTTTGCTTTCGATTGGCTCTGTGAGACAGCAGGACGTCTGCAAGAGATTCAGTGCATTGCAGAGGGTGAACATGATCCGACATTCCGCAGAATTGCCTCTCTTAACGAAGAAGAACTACGGAACTATCGTCCTACTGCTAGAGACTTTCCCTTCATCGATTTTGCTACAAGTTGCTCGACGTGGTACAACGCTAAGTCAATTGCACGGGATGCGAAAAGATTGAGTATTGACGAACGTGGAGCGAGGACATTAACAGGGAGTTTACGCAGTTGCAATTTCTGGAGAACTTGACAAGGGTTATAGTCGAGACCAAATCTTTTGATGACATCAAGAGCATACAGTACTAAAGCATAGCCCCATGCCACTTCGGTGAGGAAATTTCCTCACCGAAGTGGCATGGGGGTAGCAAGCCTGTCCTTACTGTCCTAACCAATGGTAACGCAGAGCCAAGGCTACGCGACACGATAGCGGCGTTAAACTTTTTTGGCGAGCGTGTGATATTAAGGGTGGTGAACGTGTTGGAGATGTCTGCAGTCGGAAAACTGTTGAATCGCATTGATCGAACGCAGGTGCTCCTGGATGATTTCGAGAAACAGGTTTCAGTGGGCCTGCGTCGAACGCTCCTCGGTGGTGAGTGATGAATAAGAATTTGTTAATGACATATTGAAGTTGTACTGTATCTCGACTGGATGTGGCGATGTGATGTGATTCCCTCAAGAATCCTTTGTTTCACCTCCAGGAAGTTGATCTCTTTCTCCAGCTGCTGTTCTATGGGTAGTCCTAAGCTCTTATTTGCAGGGGCATTAACGGCCTCGTTTCGAGGTAACCCACAGTGTCCTGGCACGGGGTTCAAGCCGATCGGCCTACACGAGGTGTACCCGTCTTCCCTCCAATAACGGAGGAGGCGAAATGGAAAGGCGATTGGGTCTGTCACAGAGAACAGCACCTTCTCGGTCAACTGCAGGTATGCCCTGTATGCGAGGCTATCGTATGTTTTTTAGTGCGGTTAGTATACTGCCATGCACTTTGCAGAGAAAACCCCGAAACGAGAAGGATGACAAAAACACAAAGAAATAGATCGCTAGAAACAAAGTTTGACTAAAGGATAGCGTTAAGGTTGTAATGTTACCCGTGGTACTGGCACTAGGCGGGAAGGCAATCTCTGCGTCCCCCCAGCCACGGCGCCAACCAGTCTTCTCTAGCAGAAGCTGAGACGTCCTCACGATACAGCATGTCTCTCTACATACCCTTTGGAAATTACTGTTCGGAGTTCGAAGATTGCAAGCCCTTTGCGTTGGGGATCAAAAAGGATCGTAGCAACGCCAATAAATATTCATCACATCTAATTCGTCATCCACCCTTGCTTGACGCCCGCAAGCTAACACGGCTTGGACACGCCTCCCCTCCGTCCAGAAACTGCGGGAATATACGTCTCCGTCAGCTGTCCCCATTGATTTGGGTGAATAGCGATGGCCTTCGATGTGATCTTCAACGACAGCGAAGCAGCATGTGCTGTGCGCAGCCGTGGAGGTTCAGGAGAATCAATACATTTTGCCAGAATCTGTGTGAAGACAGGTTCCATGAAGCGCTCAAGTGCACGGCGATCTGCAGAAGACGGTGGACATGGCGGATGCACCATGTTTATATCAGTATGGGACACCAAGACCATTCTTTCATCTCGATCTGTAGCAAAGTCGCTAAACCTTACGTACAGATATCAGCACCACTTTCGATCTTGGAAGCGTGCCAGAATACTAGCCATTGGAGACGTTTTTGAAGCTCCAACGCTAATTCACAGCACCTTCGTAGTTCTCGCCGTATATGGTCGTCAAAATCGGTTCGGTACTATACTCTGCAGAATAACCGATACCAGTACCGAAGTCTTGCAAGCTGTGAATCATGATGAAGAGCCCGTTAGTGCCGTAATCACAAGGGGTCCGTCTCTGCTCTTTTTGGATGTTTCTGGAGTCATGTTCCTCAGATACGACGGAAAAAAGTCAATCATATACAGTTGCGACGATGGTCAGAATGCTGTCGAACACTGGACTATTGGAAATTGTGCAGACGACGATTCAAGGGCGTTAATATGCACCTACCCACACCCTGGAGACTTTTCAGCATTAGAAGTCTCTGCTGTTCACTGGAAAGGGATGGTTGTCACCTCTTCCATTGTTCGACATCGTTTCGGGTCACGTTTATCGCTTCTGGCGGCATCTTTGCAGCGCGGCGTATTCCTGTTTTCGACTGCCGAAGGATATCTGTATGCGTTCGACTATAATACGCAAGACGGAATTTGGCGAAGTCAGAAGCCCAGTGCTGCCAAAGACGTGCGCTGTGCTACTGTGTATAAGGACTTTCTGGTTCTAACTACATCTGATGAATCAGAAGACGTTTATTGCTTGGATCTTCGGAATCTAGCGAACCCGTCGCATTCCCAAAACGAGGTGCAAAAGCTCTTTTCGCCTACTTGTGAACAAAATTCTGAAACTGAACACAAGCATCTTTATGCGTGTTGGAAGGGCGTATTTCTTAAAGTCAGCAATAAGAATGGATCTTGTTGTGGTGACAGAAAAAATAGAACGTCAAGTCGAGAGCGAATCCTCTAGGCCGAGTTCAGGAAACCCTTCCTTGCTTCAGATTGAAAAAAACCTAGAAAGCAGGCTGCAAAAAGGTTTGGATAGGTTTCTTGAACACAGCGGGCGAATAGCTGATAAGAAGCAACTGTTGAACAGGATTCTCGTTCTCCTCAAAGAGGAAGTAGGCTCCTCGACAACCAAACCATTCGTTCCAATGTTCAAGCACAGTCTCAAACATGTGGCTTCAGTTCGAAATAGAAGAGAAAGTGGTGTTCGTAATGAAGATTCTCCAGCTAAATCGCTTACTTCCGAGCATGAGCAACTTGAAGGGTCTGGGAGTAGGCGCTATCTGAAATCTCCTGCAGCAGGTGTTCTCAAACTTGTTAATAACACGTGTGGTCTGGATTGCGCTCGAAACTTTCTCACGATACGGGCTGAAATAGCTTTCCATGAATCCGAATATGACAGAGACGTAAATACAGTGGAGGGCCTTTTCATGAAGCTGAACTTCTCGTGTAGTGATCGCATACCAACAGTGTGGAGTTTTAACGAGGTCCCATTCACAGAGAAGCCTCAGTCTTATTCTCTCTATGGATTTGCTCCACTAGCAGTTTTCGCCCATAGCTCGAAATTGCCTACTCTAACCTGTTCGGCACGGGTCACCTTGTCCAATGGCTGCTCGCAGATTGTTGGACTCTTCACAATAGCAAGCATTCTTTCTTCGAACTACAGCTCAGAAACAGCGAAGAAAGCGGCCTTCATCGCTGAACCGAGTTTCAAGGATGGGTTTCATATCATCGCCCGAGGTTTGGCACCCGGGCAGCTTGCGGAGCTTTGCAGAGGTGAAGATACTGCACAGAACGCAAGCATTGCAAGTGCAGAAAACCTGCCCCGATTCACATTGAACTCAAAATCCCGAAATGATCTAGCAACTACGATCGCCCGTCTTGCGATACGAGCTGGGGACAAAGTTAAGTTCTATAGCTCACCGGAACCGTCACGTTCTGCTTTGTACGGTATAGATACAGCTATTAATCATCTTCAGGATGAGAAAAAGCTTATACAAGTCATTGGAAGCCAGACAAATGCGTACGGATACACACCGGCGGACATAGTTAAAGTTCTGCAGAAGCAAATTGATGTCGACGAAGCTTTCGGTTTGGTTGAAGAACAGCAGCTTTGGTTCTGAGCTTCTTGTGTTGAAGCGATACCAAAAGAAAGGTTCGCGATTTTGAGCCATTTCAGTATGGACGTCTTTCGGGGACTATCGTGAAGGTCGTGTTCCGTTTTCCCTTGACCCTACATCATTACATCCTCAAAGTTTCCCTTTTGCGCCACAGGAAGGTAATGATGTCACCAAACCCAGATTTCGTAAAAGGCCTTTGCCGCACCCTGCTCAGATTTCGGTGCAAATTATCGGTCATTGATTCGTGTACGCTTGAAAGGTGGCGGTGCGGATGAAAACAAGGGCGCAGACTGCGGCATTGGTCTAGTCATCGGTGTTTGGCCTATCTCCAAATATAGTAGAATGACACCGACAAAGAGATGGTAAGAATCATCATCATCATCATTTCCTAAGCACGTCGTTTCGCACTTTTTCGACGATCGAGGGATTTATATACCGCACCATTTGTTCCGCTGGTTGTGGCACTCATGGCCCAACCAATATCCTTCTTTGGATCCAGCGGAGTCACAGGTCTCGATTTGTACGGATCAATATTCGGATCTACGAATGCGATATGAGTAGGTCGGGGTTCCTCCTGTGCATTACACACATCGAGCGTCATCGGACGAAAGGCAATATACATTTCATGTTAGTACTTGACAGACTTGCAGACGAGATAAGGGATGACGGCGAGGGGAACCTTACCGTAAAGAATGGATGTTTTAAAGCGTCCTCCGCTGTAATGCGCTTATCTGGGTCATACTCCAACAACTTAGTTAACAAATCGTACCCACTTGACCCTTTCGCAAGGCCTCGGACTCGGTCATGCAAGATGCAGGGATAGTTTTGCCAAGTTTGTGCTTGAGACCAGTGGGGCAGGTCAATCACTCCAGGCCATCTTTCCACGGACGGCTTGCCGAGGATGCGAAAGATCTTGTCAATTTGATCCGACTGGAACGGGTTACGGTCATCCCCTTTTCGCTCTTTCTCCTGACCCTGAAAGAGTGGTTTGGAAGTAACAAGTTCCGCAAAAATACAACCAATAGCCCACAAATCTATCGCTTTTGTGTAATGCTTTGCTCCAAGTAGCAACTCAGGTGCACGATACCAAATCGTTACGACAACCGCATCAACATCCGTCAGCGGACGTAGAGGCGACTGAAACAGGCGAGCAAGTCCGAAATCAGCAATTTTGACACAGCCGCGCTCGTTTGGAGGCTTGTCCAAGCCCGTAACAAGGATATTGGAAGGTTTCAAGTCTCGATGAATAATCCAGTTCTTGTGCAGGTAGTTGATACCATGTAGAATCTGCCATAGCAGGGATTTGACCGTATGCATAGGCATCGCATGCGGCGCAGAGCGGTTGTGGTGGCATCGTATCATTTCTAGTAAATCATGCTCAGCATAGTCGAAAACGAGATAAAGTGCTTTATCGGCTTCGTCAAGCATGACATCTACAAGGTCCACAATGTACGGGTTCTTCAGTTCTCTAAGAAGCTTGATTTCTCGAATAGCGGTAGGAGAAATACCGTCGCCTGATTTGAAGGATTTAAACTTCTTGACCGCAACGAAGGACTCCGCTTCGGAATTTCCACTCTGGTTCTGTATGTTTCGGGCCTTGTAAACGAGGCCATAAGTACCTTCCCCTATCTTTCCTACCGGAGCATATTTTTCAGAGATTCGTCTGGAGAAGAGCAACACATGGTCAGAACACTTTCACGTTTGCGGAAAAGGGTTACCGTGACGTACTGCTTGCGGTTGAAGAACATGTTTTTGAGTCTCGAACTTGACGCAGAATGTCTTGCTTCCAAACTGGGTGCACAGCTTGCCCGGTTTTGACCTGAAAATGAACTCTACAGAGCGTGGAAAACGCAGTCTACCAAGCTAGGTCATCTAGGGTAGACGTTGCATGGTGCAATCTCCTCTTTTTTGGAGAAGGCGTTCCGTTTGTCTATGTTGTGTTGAGCGCTGTTTTACGCCGAAAAGTCTTGGAAATTCGGATTTTTGAGCAATTTCTTGAAAACACTTTCACCGGCACTGCGTCGTTCGATGCACAGCCCATATAGCTGACCAGTGCACCCTTGGTGCATGACTGTAGACAAGAGTCGCTCGAATGAAGCCATTCTTCCCTCAGCAAATCGTTCAAACCCTTTGCCTTCATGTCTGGTCAGCGTCTGTAACCCAACATTTGCAACAAATTACAAGACCATCTGTTTATTGCAGACATCTTTTCTGCTATAAAATAGTGAGCGCAACAGGGATGCTGTAAGGTGCGAGTAAGCAGCAGTCGTCGGCTACATTCAGGTGACGGCAGGGTGTTCCAATCGATGGACTCGCAATTGATGGCAATCTCAAAGATGGCCACCACAGATTGCTCATCTTGATCAAGATTGCAATTCGATGGCTCTTTGTTCAGCAATGGTACCATCAGATTGCAACCCATGAGATGCAGTCGCTATCAACAATTCCTACCGTTGTAGATCATAGTTTGATACAGGTCAGAACGCAGGTTCTGCGTTGTGGATTTGGTTCAGGAAGCAATTGGACTTTCTTGCAGCTTTAGAACGGTTTTTTTTTGTGCGAGGCTGCCAGCTGTGAAGACAATACACGAAACCTATCACCACTGTTTGTAGAACTATCAAAACACCATCTTCCGTTAGGCTGACGACTCATGGGAAGGCGTCTTGCTTGTCTGACTTCACTAGTATTCTGACTTCAAAGGATACATTTGCTATTGAAAACCTTTTTGCTAGCGCAAACAGATTTCCCGTGAATCCGAACCTAACTGTGGGTCTGCCAGCACTGCGCTGGTGGTAAGATTCATCTGCATGAAGCACACGGAGCGTGCAAATACTCAGCCTTCAAACTCATCTAAGGTTGTGGGATTGTGCAGACCTACGTTGAAACGAAGCAGGTGTGTTAGAATGTTGTTATTTACTTGTGAGGCGTAGGAATACAAAGAAGAACCCCTTCGCAGTCTTAGCTCCATCACTTGCGCTTCCGCTTGCTAGTGCGCTCATTTGGTGAGCCATTCGGAGCCTTACTGCCACTTCGGAAAGCTACCTTCGATCTTTCAACGCTCCTTTCGGTGTTTTGGTTATACAAACTGAGCAGCGATTGCCCTTGGTAGTGAGGAAGGAATAGTCTCAACATCAGCCAGTGCTTCGAACCGGCACTGGCACTCACCTGGAAACCGTGCCAGTGGCAGAGCTGGTTAGTTCATGACTAGCAGAAAAGAGATTGGTGTAGCTGCATCCGAAGAGGTACGGGCGTTGAGGGCTACGAAGGCTCGTCTTCTCCCCTCCGTGACTCCAAGCCGACCGGGGCAGACTTGCGAGGTCGCGGAGTCTGACGGGGTGTCTCCTACCGTTCTGTGAAGTCAAGAATTGGATTGTCACCGGATTATGATACCGCCCGTGTGCGACTAGATATGTGGGGGATCTTGGGGCATCGCCCGCCGGAGCGAAATAATCCAATTTCAACGGAAAACGAAATCTTGAGCTGCAATCTCGGAGCTCATGTACCCTCGGTATTCGCCACAACCCAGCCATTGACGGTCCACACCGCGTGGCGGTCCGTGCCTACAACCGCGTCTGACCATCCATTGCGAGCTCTCGCACCCGTCATCTGTCCCTGAGCCCCACGCCCCCCTGGTACCGTGTCCCCATTGCGGAGAGAATTCCCTCCGATCCCCATCTTCATTGCCATTGCTACCTCACCCCCATTCCGCATCGCACGGTACTTCCCCTCAACCAAGCCTTTTCAATCACGCTCACCATGACACCGCGGCCGGCTTTCGCCTCCTCCACATTTCTTGGAGCAAATCTGAAATCACCCATCAATGCTGTCCTTCCCCTCACTTCGCCTCATAAACCGAGCGTAACCATGTCTGTCGCTGAACCGCTTTCGCGACGAGCGTTTCTGGCCTCTGCCCTCATCGCCGCAGGCGGGCTAGCTCTCCCATCCCCATCGAAAGCATTCGGCCGAAAGACAACAATGACAGGCGATTACAAAGTGGACGCCGCCCAGGTGTTGACCGACATGCGCGCCGCCTGCGATTTGGGTCGAGGGGCCCCCGGCATGGCCGAGACCGTGACCAAAACACGCACCGAGATGAATGATTTTGTTGCACTGTACAGAAGGAACGATAATGTCTCTGGCAGCACCAGTTTCTCCACGCTCTATACAGCCATCAACACGCTTAGTGGCCACTACGCTTCGTACGGCAGCAGTTACCCTGTCCCGGAGAAGAGAAAGAAGAGGCTTTCGCAACAGTTTTCGGAGATTGACCGCGCTCTCTCGCGCGGACGATAAACGACCGAATACTGCACATGTCGCCAGACAAACATTTTGTGACCACTTATTTAGCATTCATTCCAACCATCTATCTTCAACAACCCTCTCATAACACGGGTTTTTGCCCGTTTCTAGAAAGTTGAGTAAACAGCAAGTCATACGATGCTCTATATACTGGCTCTGATGAACTGCAGGTCTTCTGTACAAGTGAAACAAGGATAAGCATTTAAGTCAGCGGTGGATTGCACGACAACAGCCATCACATCGTCTTCCGACCAATTACATCGCTTTTACCAAGCGCAGTTACGAACACAAAACCAACATCAGTGTTGTTCCACCTCCTTTAAGTCGGAGTTTGTTTATCCGATATATTACTTACGCGCGCAGTTGGACTTGCAACCACAATAAGTTGCCGCTACGCCCATTACCGATCTGTGCGTTTTGAGACGGCGTCGTCCAGCGCTGGATCCATTTGCAGTTGTCTTCTCTTGCCGTTGTGTTGTTCTGCATAACTCTTTACCAGCTCATACGAAGTAAAGGTAAGCATACAAGCCGGCACAGTGCGCATGAGATTGACTACAAAGCCGCGATAGAATCCTGATGGACCGTCCGCCTTTAAGATGTCCTTGATGAGATTTGTCATTTTTTGAGGCTCAAGTATCCTCTTCGCAGTGGATGTGTCGACCTGTATTCGAGTTCGCAGAACCTCATGCGGGTAAAACACGGCTGATGCGGCGATCTTTGAAATTGAGGACGCAACGAGCACATGTGAGGCCTGCACGTTTTCGTCCTGGCCGCTTGAAAGGGTGGATTTGAGATGCTCGTACAACGGAAACTGAATTGCGACATGGCCCAGGCCAAGGAGCGTTGGGGTGAGCCCCTTGTACAAGGCGGCCACGCCTTCTTCGCGAATGATTTTACGAAAACCATGCGGTACAGATCGATACTTGCGACCAGTAGGCACGGAGTTGATGTCGACTTGCAGTCGAGACTTGAGGGTCCAAAAGGGGGCAGTAGTGACGGCGGTGATACCACCAGCACTCAAGGCACTGAATACATGAATAATAGGGGTAGAGTTCTTTCCTTGCGGGGTATAAGCTCGCTTGAAAGATTCATAAGCGTACCAATAAATAGCCCAGTTGGGAACAAACGCCCAAAGACTGGCCGACAGGCCGCGATAATACGATCGCAAACCCTCTTCCTTGAGCATGCACTTGAGTGCATGAAAGAGGCCATTGTACTTTGTAGCAGCGAAAGAGGCAGATCCCTGCACTTGCAGACGGGTCTTGACAACGTCTAAAGGGGAGAGGATGAGGGTGTTGATGAGTCCAGCGAGCGCTCCTGCTCCGAACTGAGAGAGGTGCGTGCGCGCATCGGCCCGCGAAGGCTGCGAGGAGGAACGGGACGTGGAGCGGTCAGCAGAGGAAGCAACCAGACTCATCGGGCGACGGGGACTGATGGCATGGCGAGCTCTGCGCGCGTTATTCATCCAGACGGCGCTGCGTACAGCGCCGACAATGGGAGGGGGCGATGGGGAGGGACGACGATGGCGATGGCAACGGGAGGGCGACGGGAACCGGACGGAGCGGCGCTCGGCGATGCGAGCGGCGGATGGGGCAGATCGTTGGTGTATGACAAACGACCACCGTGCGGAGATGAGGTGTACCGTCGTACTTGTTGTGGTCTCTGCTGTGGTGTGCCCCCCACGCGGCGCGGAGCGGTGGCAGGGCGAAAGCTCCGCCTCGGCGCTCTCAAAGTGGAAAAAGGAAACCGCGCACACGTGGCGGCGTGGCATCATCGCGCCGCGCTCGATCTCAACGCATCGCGTCCGATGATTGTCAACAATCCTGCTGCCCACGACGCGCCCTGTATTAGATATCTAAGGTAT
This sequence comes from Gracilariopsis chorda, assembly GCA_003194525.1. Classification (NCBI taxonomy): domain Eukaryota; phylum Rhodophyta; class Florideophyceae; order Gracilariales; family Gracilariaceae; genus Gracilariopsis; species Gracilariopsis chorda. The sequence goes on from NBIV01000085.1 coordinate 151,203, forward strand.
AGATAGATAGTCGTCGTTGACAATCCTGTGTGCTAGCTACTACATGTAGTAGTGTAGGTAGATACCGTCAAAGGTGGTACATAGTAGCTGCCTAAGGTATAAATGTTACATCCATTGGCACCACCTCTCCTAAACACCGTCACCATCCCTGCCTGCATCCACGCCTCCACATAGCCGCCAGCTCTTCTCCACAGCGTACCAGCAGCAACCTTTCAACCCTCCCTGGGAACAGAGTACGAAGCTCCTTCAACAGCAGTCAAGTCAAACGCTTCCCTCCGCCCTCATCTAACGCTCATTTTCGTCAAGCGTCAACATCAACATCATACAAGCAACTCACAATCCGCAGCGATCCGTCGTCACCACCGACAGCCATAACAAGTGTTCGCTCCACATCCTCAACGCCACCATGTTCCAAAACGCCCTTCGTCGCGAGCGCTGCGCAAGTTACCTGCGCCTGCTCCATCACCTGCAATCTCTCTACCGTAATGCCTCCGTTCTTGCCGTGTCTCCCACTCTTCGAACTCGACCCCACTCTATGCACATCCATTATACGTACAGCACTACCAACGCCATCCACCAACAACCACCTCCCATCCACCGAAGTAGATGACCCCAACGGCACGCCTTCCTTCCTCGCCCCCGCTTTGAAACGTCCATAAGGTTCACCATCGCCTTCAACCACATGCAACCGACCATCACTACATAGTGCCATCGTGCGTTTGCAGCCGGCATCCAAAGCAAGAGCAGTCACCTTCGCACCCGGCTTTCGTCGTTTTCGCCGATGCACGCGTAGGTTCACACTTCGACCAACCTTCAACAACGGTGCCACATGCAGTTTATCATCCGCCTTTCTTACCGGTACAAGAGCACCAAAACTCCGCTGCAAATCCTCTTGATTGTTTGCATTCTCACCTGGTGTTTGCGTTGCTTCACGAACATCCAAAACCAGCAGACGTCCATCGTACGTTCCCAGGTACGCACGTTTTCCCTCGCCGCAAAACTGTGCAGCTGTGATAACGGCGTTTACATCGGTTTGAGCTACACATGCATGGTCTGCGGGTCGCCAAATACGTGCGGTACCATCACATCCTCCGCTTATGACGTAGTTCTCGTTTCGAGGGTGGAACGCCACTGTGGTGACCATATCTGGGTGAACGAAACGTCGAAGACACAGAGCGGTATCCGTATGCCACAGCCGTACACAATGGTCCATACTCGCCGACAACAAAAAATTGGTACGCGAGAAGCACATGTGCAATACGTCGGCGGTATGACCTCTGTACGTTCGAATCGGGTTGACTCGAAGCGCACCTTGTTTGGTAGGAAGGACATAGAGAAGCAGAATGGGCCCATTTTGTACAGCTACGGCCAGAAAGGAGCCTTCGAGAGACCACGCAAGTGCTACGGGCTTCTCGGAGGATGGTCGAAAGTGTTGAATGACGTTAGGTGTGCATAGTGTTGGTGTTGATGGTCTTCTTCGCGGGGTTGGTGATACTCGTGCTGCCATTGTTTGGGTGAAGAGGTTGGGGTGGTGGGGTTGCACCGGAAGTGTGGACTGGCGGTAAGCACGGGGTAGGTACAAGTGTTTTTGTTTGCACACGGAGGCGCTGCGAGTGGGAGGAAGCGTCGAGGCCGTACAGAAGCGACAGATGATTCGTGGTGGACATGTACAAAGGGTATGTCGAGACGGAGAGGAATGACGCGTCGGAGAGGTGAACGGCGAGCTGGAGATTCAGGGCTCTTGCTAGGAGAATGACGAGAGTGTGGTAAGAGCAGGGAGCGCTTCGATACTCGGCATGTAGATGGAGAGCAAGGGGCGGAAGAAGATTGAGATAGTTGGTGTTCGGGCTGGAAGGAGGAGGCGAAGTGCGTGGACAGGAGATACCTAGTAGGGTACGCGTGGAGGTGGGGAGGGGCGGGAAGCCGCCAAGGAAGTTGCACGAAGGGTGTTGGTGGGTGGCGGTTGGCGGGCGCTGCGCACGGGCGGCGGGGCGGAGCACCGTTTGCAGTTGACGGGGCAATAGCAGCAGGCGAATCAAACTGCCAACATTGAAAACAGCGCCAATGACGGGTGCCGCGGAGACCTTATTTCTTTTTTAGTTTTGTCGCTTGCTTGGCTACGTGTGCGTGGATTGTTGACACCACGTCGTACGGCACGTGGTGAGGTCGGTCGCGTTCAGAGTGCGAACTCTAGTCGGATGGATGGCGCGTGTTTTTCCACACGTGGTTGTGCTTGCGCTGCTGCTCGTGTCAGGGGTGCGCCTTTGTTTGCGCTGTTTATTCGCATATGCTGTGGAGGTTTGGCTGGCGGTTGCGAGATTGCTTGTCCGGTGCCTGAAGTTTCATTGGCTTCAGTTGACGCGGATTAGTGAAAACGGGTCGGAGAGCGGTGTGTTGAGGGTGTCGCACGTGTTGCGAGGGAATGTTTCAAACAAAGGCGCGCGCATGACGACCCTAGACAGCTGCGGCTTGGCACGCTGAACCGTTGGGTGGCTTGGGTTATGTTCGGTAAGTTCGGGAGGGCAGCGGCTCGGGAGAGCTGGCGCGAACACGCGGACGGGTTGTCGCCTCGTAGAATTGTGGCTGTGATGGGAGCCGAGACGTCGTGCTGCATACGCACCACCATAAGATGAACGGCTATCTGGCTAATTTACTTATGCCGCTCATGCGTATCGGGAGGCGACGACACAAGTTGGACTGTTCTCCGGATGACAGTTCCATGCGCTTCGCCGGTACAAAGCCAACATTTCTCCGCCTAAATTCAAAGTACCGAAGGGCCCATATCTGTTGTTGGGCCGCGAGATTCTACAGATGTGCGGCACAAATCTATACCGAAAAGAGTGGTGCACCAGTGCAGCCGCTCTTGAAAGAACTTGCTTTACACGCACACTACTTTCTGCATTTAAGATGTTTGTATCTATAATACTCTGTGCTTATTTTAGCTGCTCCACGTGTGCAACGTTGATGGATCTGGTGAACTTGAATCAAAACGGGCACTTGTTGAGCATTCTGCCCGTCCATGTTCTGTCACGCTGTTCTGGCAAGCTGTTCTTTCTAAGCACGTACGAGCCTCGTACTACGAGGTAAGAAGGGTTATCTCGCACAGGTTTGTACTTCTTCGACAGATTTTTTATTCTTGGGTAGAAGGCGCCAGTAAAAACTGACCGGCCTAGACAGGGGTGAGCACCCACTGTCTGAAGAGTTAAAAGCCTGCTTAAAGTCAAAAGAACACCAGTGGGAATGGGAGGCATGGGAAAAAGAAATTGGTCAAGGAACGGAGACAGCGACACACGACGATGGCGAGAGCTCACGACCACGCGAGCGAACGGCGGCGGTGCTTTGAGTCAAAGCCTTTGACCGCTCACAGCGCTAGTCCATGCAACGTGTCAGTCGCAGTCCCCTGCTTGGATAAATCAACTTCTTCGTCCCTCGAAAACCCATTACATAGCAATCCTAGCAGTATCCCTGGTAACCTTTCGTAACCGCACAGTGCGCCTCTGCTCATTGTCAATGCTGAAATGGGCAACCGGCCCAGGGAGCAGTGGCCACTGGACAGGGCCCAGACCATGCAAAGGACTTAGCACAACCCGCTGACCGCATGAAGTTACTTGTGAAAGCATTTAACACAAGATGCAAATTATGTTTGTACTTCACATGTTTGCGGGTGCACACTAGCAATTCCGAACGCTTGGTAGGAGTTGCTAACCCTTTACCAAACAACTTCTCTCGCCTGAACAATTCCACACCTTACTCGGCCATTTTTAAATGTTGTAACTCCCAGTCCTTGTCTTTCCCGTGCACACCGAAAAGCATCTCGCCGAGATCTGGAGTGTTTTCTACACATAACAAAGTGATCAATGGGGTTTTCAACTCTATGACTGAGCTCTAACGGACAATAGCTCTCTCTATTCAACAGATAAGTAGACACGGGACGCAGTCTTATCGCATGTCCCACGTACATCTGTGAAACAGCCATTTGCATAGGTCGAAGGGTAACCTCTTCTTCCAGAGATTGGGGTAAAGGGTTACCTTTTCCTCTGGAGGCAGAGTAATAGAATCGAGTTTCCGCCTCTGTCGAACTTCAAGAAAGGGCAACGGGACCTTTTCTTGGTCTGTTAAAGGTATCATACAACATATCTTTGCGATCGCAGATTGTCAGAGCATGATCGAAGGCAGCAGCTGGAGTGGGCAGCTTGGTAGTCATTACAAATGACAAGCGATGCCTTTCTAATCTGCCAAGGGTATCCACCTTGATGTACGATCACTGGTAGATCAAAGCGTCTTACTTCATTACATATCGCGTTATACTTGCCGACGATTCATTGAGCGCACTGTAACGACACCATTTTAAAGTTGACGAAGGGGAGAGACAGCTGCCCGAAATAATGTCTTCTACCACCAGCTTCACCGACGGTTACAGCAAAAAGCGCAGCATTTGTAGCAATATGACTGCAAACTGTAACTACGACGGAGTTCTTTCCCGTCAAACGCAACTCAGATCTTTGACGTTGCCATCTCGACGGCCTTGAAGAATTCTATGAGGGACTGTGTCTGCGCAATGACGGCGAGTGGACGTTTCCTTTTCCTTTGCTTGATTTCGCCTGGTGTGTTTAACGTAGACTTGTATTGTTTCACTTGAGTGAGGTATGCAAATGAGGAGGACGTTTTTGAAACGAAAATGGGCGTGTTGCGCAAAGGGCAACTGAACACGAGAAAAGTCGCATGGCTTGATTACCGTCTGTTTGTGCATGGTACAGTATTAAAACGCAGGGTGGCATTGGCTTCAACACAAACGATAGCTAAATGAATACCGCGGGACTGTTGCGACAGCGATCGTTTTTGTGAAGAATATGTGCTCAGTAAACCGAACGAAACGAGAGCATGCGGCTCAAGAAAGGGAAGGTAAGTGGTTCAGAGGGCACGCTCAAAGGATCGAAAGCCAAGACAGTGCCACTCAGTCCGGCGACTTATGCATTGGTACGTTTGGCCGAAGAACTGCTAGTTGTGGAAGACAGTTTATGCTTTCTGAACTTTTGCGCCTTTTACAAGGGCTCAGCAAGCTATCGCAGTAGATACAATTGTTGGCCATATTCATTCGACAAAACACGTTGCTGCGCTGGTCTTTTTGTGCAATGCGTATGAGCTCATTAGAGTGTTTCTGAACACAGAAACGAAGGTGCACGAAGATTATGACAGTGCGAATGTGTTGGTATCCACAAGGGGGAAGCTTGGGGAATAGAAGGTTGAAGTTGATATTCAATTCCATACTTACCGCACCGACCCCGTGAGAATAACTCAACGGGCCATGGTTATCTATCTACCGGTATCGATAACGATATCGGTCCTTTGGTTTCGATATCATTCTTCTTGTTCATTTCTCAAGCATTTCTGCCTTGCGGTTGATTGGCTACATGTCGGAGCACAGTGCGATAAGCGCGTTATATCGAAAAACTCGTGCAATCACGGGTCACTCCAAACGAGAATCGGTTCCTCAAAAGCGGCTCGGGACCAATTTCGCTTCTTCTCGTGCCCGCAATCCGCACTCGTTCGTCGATATAACTCATACCTGTCGGATGAAACGCGTCGTGTTCATGTCTTTGTACTCTTCGGTGGCGCGGGCGACAAGTACTCTTGTGTGATTCGTGATGACGGGGATGCGTGCATTGAACTGAATGCGCAGCGGGAGAACGTTATCCTCTAGCCGAAATGCATCGAAAGATGCAGAAGCGGGGCAGTGCTGAACTCAAAAGGGCGCGGTGCCGCTCCGTCATCAGAGCTACAGTACAGCATGATCGCACGAACGTACCGTTGGTAACAAGACCGCTACTCTACCTCCTCTGATACCGTATCTATCGACGCGCATGTGAAAACCCTGCAGCACGCACCAATGGTAGCAGCGGCTGGACAAAAAACCTAAAAACATGACGCATGTTGGCAGCCGAATATTCGCATCGAATCTGTACAGGGCGCCCGCCCACTGCAAGGCGCGCTGGGATAGCGTGAAGACAAGCTGTAGCCAATCTCCATGCAGCTCGAGAGCGGCTGCCCATCGCGCGCGTCTTCTTCCACACCGGCTCCCTCTCCCGCTCCGCCAGCTTTGCCTACATATCTACTTGAGATACGCCGTTGTTGTTTGAGAAACAGGCGCGCATTGGCGATCCGGCGTTGCAGCGCGCCACGTGTGCGCGTGGGTTGAAGCGGCACCAACACGTGCGGCTGCATGGGTTGCCGCATATTGCTCGCCGAATGCACGTCCCCCTCACACCCAACGCCCCTTCGCAAAACCGGCAACTGCACTTATTGCTCACGCGCTGGTCGTCTTCCCGATTCCGAGTCGCCGTCGAGCTTTCTGTACTCTCGTCTTCCCTTTTCTTCCAATTCCTCGTTCCTCACTCCGGCCCCCCACTTGTATAAAACGTCACTCGTCGCTTCCCCCCCCCCCCCCCCCCCCCCCCCCCCCCTCAGCCCACGTCCTGTCCCACTTCTCGCAACTAAATTCCCCCTTTCGCCCCCTTGAACGCGCTCCTTCGCCACCCTTGCGTGCTGTCATACTTGCACGGCTTGTGTTTGCTTCCTCAGCGTCATGAAGTTTGGAAAGACCATCCGTGCAGTCGTCGACCAGTCCTACGAAGAGTGGCGACCCATGTTCATGAGTTACAAGGATCTGAAAAAGATCCTCAGCGCAAGTCTTGCCTGTTCCACCCCACATTCCTCTGAAGACCATACCAACCACTCCCATAGCAACGATTCAACCACTCAGACACCCTCCTCCAAGCCGCTTTCAACTCCCCTCTCCCCTCAGAATGCACAACACACCGCTCAAAACGGCAACAAAGTTCGCACCGCTGAAATCGCTAACTCCGAGTTCTTCACGCGCTTTCGCTCCGAAGTGGAGAAAGTCAACGAGTTCTTCCTTGACAAACAGGAAGATTACATCATTGAACATCAACAACTCACAGCAAAGATGAACCAATTACTTCAACCACCCGCCCCAACTCGTCAACAAATAATTCATCTTCGTCAACGGCTCACCAATTTCCACGGTCAGCTCATCGTCTTGGAGAACTTCTCTACCGTCAATTACACCGGCTTCCGCAAGATTCTTAAGAAGCATGACAAGAAAACGGGGCTCAACATGCGAAATATCTACCTCAAAACCGTCTTAATCACCCCTTTCTTCCTTTCGAATACCGTGCCACATCTTATCCGCACCACCGAAGCACAACTTGCTCAACTCGACTCCGTGCGCAAGTTCAGGCGTTCTGCACCCACCTACTCTGTTGCCACTGACACCATAACCCGCTCATCACCTGCTTCGGTCAGCCTCAGTCATGTCACTCCGAAACCCACCCCTCCTACCTCCATGCGAACCCCTCCATCCGCCCCGTCTGCTCCTCCGCGTCCCTATGCGTTTATCTCCCCGCGCTCTGCGCTGTGGAGATTATACCGAGAGTCGAGGCTGTACTCTTTGCGTGTGAGCGAGGCCTTGCAGTCATCGCAACCTTGTGTGCCTCCCCCGCCACAAACCATAGCGCAGCTATTGGATTCTGTGCATCCATCAGAACTGGGGATTCGAGCATCGTTCGTGGCAGCTGTACCAACCGCTTGTGACTATCGTATTGCTACTGATGTTAACTTTGCCATGGGCTTCTTTGTGATTGGACCGGACACACAACTGCAATTATTCAATCTGCGAGGCGTTGCTCTGACAAGAAACATGCTCGGCAAGGCTAGATTACGTTGCTTTGAAACGGTTGATTCCGCTCCACGTAGCAATCAAACAGAGCAACCTGCCGACTCTGAAGACCATGTTCAATCCTTCGCTGTGCGTGAGACACGGTCGGGAATGACTACTGGTCCTTGGCCTGCGGTGTCGGTGCGTGAAAACACACACGTGCAATGGACACCGGAGACACAGTGCGCCGTATTTTACGTCGTTACGCCTGCGAATGCGGTTGAGCGACTTCCGCAGTATCGCTTGCAACCTATGCAATCATCCTCTCAACATAATGTCTACGAGGACAACAACTCGTGGCCAATAACTCAAGTATTTAGCTGACAAACAACTTGGATATATACCGATCTGGGCGCCAAGCGAGTGCTTTGATGTACAATATAGCTTGCTTTGGTCTACGCACCTGTTTTGGCGATGTTCTTACTGCTAAAGCGCTCACGCCTTGAGCGTGCAGCGATCCGTTCGCCGAACATCGCGCAAAACTCGGGCAGAATAACTGTGTGTAGTGACGACTTATGATGCTCGGGCATTGTGGAATGAGCAATGTCGTTTGTATATTATGCTGATCATAAAGATGGTGGCGGTAACTTGAGAAAGGGTTTCGTTCTGAACATTTTTTTTTGCGTGATGTGGCCTACCTTGCATCTCCTTGTGTTCTTCTCTTGGGAATCTCTGCTGTACTTTTCCGCGCTTTGGGGCATGAAAAAGCGCTTCACTGGGTGTTTCTTGGCTGTGCAATAAAAATCGTTGCTTTATTGTGGGCATTATTGATTTTATGAAACTCTATACCTTCGTGACCGCACTGGAACCTAAAGTCCAGCCTATCTTTGCGTTGCTCTGTGGTGTCCATGTTGTGGGTGATACTGTAACAGAGGAAGGAATCGAAGGTAGATGACTTGTCAACGATCGGGGAATGGCTTGTTCGTCTTGAAACAACGACTTTGGACAAGCTTCAGAGAAAACTTGCATGTGTGTAAAGCGATACTGCGCTGGGCGGGATGCAAAAAGAAACGACAAACGATGGCCAGTGTATCTACACTGCAGATTCTATAGTAACATTACCAAGGGTACGATAGATACCTATGCTGCCAAGAACTGTGCCGAATGAATAGAGACAGGGGCGCCTGATTCCGAACACCTCGATCCGTGCTCTCTGGTCACTCGCCGAGCGCTGAATCGAAACGAAAAGATTCCCCCCCTCGCCGTGCTTGTAGATATGTTGTACAAGCGCGCAACTTTGCTGTTCACCGTAAGGACAACAGCTCCTTTCGAGACCATTCTTTCTGTTCCAGTTTCTCTCTAGTTTTCAGAACCTCTCGAACAATGTTTTCAAAATCGCTTCCAAGAGAACGATACTCGGACAGACGTCCACCTTCCACCTCGATTTCACGTTCAACTTCTTGTTCGCGTTGAGAAACTTCAGCGGCCACTACTCGCAAAGCTTTCACACTCTCCGGTGTATAAATCTCGCGCTGGATCTGCGCGTGCAGCATGTTCAACTTAGCACGAATCATAGCCCCCCTTGCAACAAGCTCGTTTGCTCGGGTGTGGTCATGTGACGGATGTCTTTGTCGAGCAGAAGTGTCGATCTCTACAGCAGTTTGTGCAATACGCGCAGCGGCATGGTACATAGATATCGCTATTCGATGCGCATTCACAATATGTCTGTCAAGGCGTTGCACCTTTTCAACGTTGCTTCGAATTTGTGACGCATGTGAAAGTAAATCGGAAGCGAGCGTACTAGAACATGATGATGTAGTGGACGGAACCAGTGCACCCCAAGTCTCGTTGATTTGCTCGTAGATTGTTGCGGCCCCTTGAGCGAGTGCGGCGCTCGCATCCTCGACTTGCGAGTCTGACAGTCGTTGAGTGTATTTGAGCAATCGGGTGCGTAGTTGAGCTGCGGAAGCGTGAGGGAGTGCTTTGGGAAGATGTTTCACGCTGGCGTGAAGCGCTGATAGTAAAGGAACAAAGGCTGCTCGAAGAGATTTGTCGTAGTCGTTCAGAGCGCGCGGGAGCAGTAAGATTGGGAGTAGGGTGCGGTGTGCTTTGAGGAGTGCTTCGTCTGCCATGGTGGTTGGAGTGTGAGTTGGTGGAACCGCCCCAAGCTCTTCGAGCTGAGATAGTGCTGTGTAGACATACCCGGATTCTAAGGAGGTGCCTAAGGCCGTCGATGGATTCGAGGTAGTACGAGATGATGTTTGCAACAAGTCCACATCGATCTTTTCGGTGGAAGTCAGGGAAGACATGAGGAAAGTGTTAACGCGAAGCTTGCAACATTAGGTTCTACGGAACAGAATGGCTCGGTTTGGGGAGAACGTTGAACGGTTTCAGTACCTAATTGGCACAGTTTCAACTAACCCTTCACTTTTTCTTCCTACAAGAGCGGGAAACTCAAATTTAAAATGTTTTCATGGACGGCAAGCATCATCCCCGAATAGTCCGAGGTGAACCAAAACCTTTTTCCAGGAAATGAGTTCCTGGAGTTCTTTGTGCTTGAGAACTCAGAATCCTACGGTTACTTGGCGACACGCTCGATATTCAACATCACTCAGGATACATGTTCACGAAGAACAATCGCTGATTCAAATAATGCAACGTCTAAGCTTTAGGTGAGGGTTTTTGTGAGTTTCCAAGGCAGTCTAGCTCAAGAAATGATATAGCAGTGGCTCAGTTTATTACTGCAGTTTGCCCTTTTCTTGTTTATATTGTCGAGCCACGTAGTTTTCGACACTACTGGCGCATTGGTCCATTTATCAGCAGCTCGAAGATGTGAGGGCAACATGGTAAGATAGTTGTCCATTGGAAAGTAACGTGTTTTCCAGAGTCTAAGTATAACCTTGCGAAATGCTTTTAACGGAGAAGTTGTGGCCAACAAAATTGTTTAGATTATCGGACTCCGAAGGCCTAGTTATTACCAACATATGTGAAGCACGGCTCTGAATCAACTTGAGGAATAGGGTACAACCTCACGCAGTTTCGAGCTTGTTTCAGGTGCTGTTACGGGTACATTGTAAAAGCCGATGTATGTATGTTTATGGGCCCATTCTACCAATCCCGACAGCGTGTTAGGGATTCTCTTCCAAGAACATTTCTCTTTGCAAGTATTCCAACATCCTAGCCCGCTTTTTCTAACTATCGCTGTGGCCCAAAGCCCTGTGCTTTCTCTTGAAGAGGGCACGACCTCTCGCCTGGACTTGGAGCGCCTCCTGCACCTCATGACATGGCAGTCAACGTTTTCAATTCTATGCGCCAGTCTTTAGCAAGCACAAACCTTTAATCTTCCGCACACAGGCATGTATCTGAAAGAACTTGACTAAAAAGGGTGCTTTCGTGTAACCTCACTCAGCTTCAAGAACGTTTGTTTCATATCCATTTGTCGGCACGTTGTTGCTATTACACCTGCTGATAAAGGCAGATGGTTTATGGTAGCGATTATGGCTTCTGCACGGCTATGGATGCCAATCTTGGATTGGTCGTTGGTCACGTAAGATATTGTTGCCAAGTTGACGAGCATCAGTGATTCGCAGGTGGGGATGCTCTTCACTGACGATATGCCAAAGCATGCCAATTTTGGCAATTTGTGGGATTCCGTTAATAAGACGCCGTCGCCTGCAAAACCTCTTTTCGACACTCCATCTCCACGAGGCTTAGCCGTCTGAGTGCATTCCGCACTGACGGCTCGGAACAGACCTCCATTCTTGTTGAACGCTTCCAGTGAGCTCTCTCTCAATCCCCGGCACGCGACACACCAGACACAGCCCTTCTTCTTTCCACATTCCACGTCAAGTACTCCCAAGATATTGCCTACTCTTATGCGCCGAGGTGCGGCGTATGCTTGTGGTCCCTTTAGATGCATATCCTCGAAGGCGGCTAAAACTTTCTGACGGAAATGCATCGCATCGCACGTCCTTCGTCGCTCTATCGGGCCCTATCCACCGCGACTGCCTTGCCGAGTCGCGCGCCTGCTTCCTCTGCTGTGGCAGACTTGTTCGAGGATCAGGTCACCAATCACATGCTGTCTCCTCGTATCCCGCCACCTCCGACACCGCCTCCACCTCCCACCCACATGCGAGATGCTATTCTTTACACTCCTTCCGAAAAACCTGCATATGATCGTCAAATACAACTGGAGCTACAGACCGTCGCCATCGCCGTGGACCGCTACAAAAAGCTGGCCAATGATGCCACAAAGCGGGGTGATGTCATCACGCATAAGCCCGCTTCTGACCTGCTATATTCCTGGTACAACCCATTAGCCACTTCAATCCGCGATGCTATGGAATCTGGCTGCCTGTCCGTCAACTCTGACTCCAAACACCGTTTTCCATTGAAGCAGGAAACTGCACAGTTACTAGATACACTGTCTGTTGATGCCGTAACTGTGATTACTTTGCATACCATATTGGGCTCCCTACTTCGCGAGGCAAATGGCGTGCCCTTAGCTCGTCTTGCCATTAACGTCGCCAACGCATTGCGTGCAGAGATTAACATGAAAAGGATTAACTCACTCCAGCGAATGCAACAGCTTGCTGAGCAAAGGTCTGCCTCCAATGTCAAAGAAGAAAGCACCGTCAAACGCAAGCGACGCCCAAGAAAACCTCACAATGTGCTCAACAATGCACTCAAACATTCCTCGAGCCTTGTATCGGCGGTCAATTATGCGGCACAGCAGATTTCGATACAAGGCTCGACGTGGTGTGTCACCGAGCTTGTGTCGCTCGGCACAAAGCTCATTGATTTGATGATTAAGGCATCCAAGGTTGAAGACAGGGATGGCAACATTGTACCGGCAATCCAACACTTTAAGCGCTTCCGCAAGACGGATATGACTACTGTTGGGATGCTACAATTGACAGACTCAGCAATTCGCATTCTGAGCGACAATGATATGGACTTTTCTGGAGCGATCAATCCGAAACAACAACCAATGCTGATCCGACCTCGGCCGTGGACCTCGCCAACAGATGGCGCATACTTACGATGTACGGTACCGCTTGTGAGGACGGCTCCGTCTGGACAAAGGGACCTGCAAGATGCGCTTGCAGGTGCGGACTTGTCTACACTGTTTGACGGTTTAAATGCACTAGGTGACCAAGCATGGCGGGTAAACGAAGATGTGTACGAAGTTGCTGATGAGTTGTGGAGCAGGGGCGGGGGTACTGCTGGACTGGTGACAAAGTCAAATGCAAAAGTACCAAGCAAAGCAGATTTCATGGAGGAGCAAATAAAGGCGTTCGAGCGGCGGAAAGAGGAAATGATGGCATGGCGTGCACAAGAAGAGAGCGATGGGGAAGAAGAGGAGCCTGTGTTTGACGAGAAGAAGGCGACAAGAAAGTTGCGTATGGAGCGGCGAAAAGCGCAAAAGCTGAACCGTGAGTTGGTTTCGATGAGAGCGGACACATACCATCGACTAGATCAAGCGGCACGGTTTCTGAAGGAGGAAAGATTTTGGCTGCCACATAACGTGGATTTTCGAGGGCGTGCGTACCCGATACCTGTACATTTACAACACATGGGATGTGATTTAACTCGGGCGCTGCTTACTTTCTCCGGACCAGGTGTAGAATTGGGAGAACGAGGTGTATATTGGCTTAAGATCCATCTGGCAAACCTACTGGGTGCTGACAAGCTTTCCTTCGATGAGAGAATCGAAGTTGCCGAGGCGGCTATGACACGCGCCATTGAAGTGGGACGCGATCCGTTATCGGAACGAAACGTGGAGTGGTGGAGCAATGCTGAGGATCCATTCCAGTTGCTAGCGGCATGCGTAGAAGTGGCGAATGCGACTGGGCGACACGGAGGCTCAAGGGCGATGGAAAGGTTCGAAAGCACACTGCCGATCTCAATGGACGGGTCATGCAATGGACTGCAACATTATGCGGCTTTAGGGCGAGACGTTGAAGGCGGGACTCAGGTGAATCTGGTGCCCAACAGTCGCCCACAGGACGTATATTCGGGCATCGCAGATCTTGTGCGACAAAAAATCAGAGCGATGGCGGACGAAGGGGATGAGGTGGCGCAGCTTCTGCGAGATAAGGTATCACGCAAGGTGGTGAAGCAAACAGTGATGACGAGCGTATACGGGGTGACTCTGATTGGAGCTCGGCAGCAAATCCAGAACAGGCTGGCCGAAATGAAGGAGGTACCCGAGGACAAGTTGTTTGTGGCGTCTATGAAGCTGGCGTCGCTAACGCTTTCGTCACTGGGTGATATCTTCAGCGGGGCGACTGGGACGATGGACTGGCTGGCTGAATGCGCGGCGCGTATCGCCAAGAGTGGGAGGGAAGTGCAGTGGACGACACCGATAGGACTTCCGGCGATTCAGCCGTACCGACGTAACGAGCGGGTGGTGGTGCAGACGCTAATGCAGCGGGTGAAGATCGAGGGCAACGGGGGACGGGCGCCGGTGTCATCGCTGCGACAACGGTCGGCGTTCCCGCCGAACTTTGTGCACTCGATCGACTCGGCGCACATGCTGCTGACGGCGGTGGCGTGCCGGAAGCGCGGACTGAACTTTGCGGCGGTGCACGACTCATTCTGGACAAACGCGGCCAGCGTGGACGCGATGAACGCCATTCTGCGCGAGGAGTTCATCAGGCTTCACGAACGCGATCTGCTGAGCGAACTACGGGAGGGTTTCCTCATGCGGTACGAGGGAGTGCGCGTGGACGATGTGCCGCGGCGCGGTCAGCTGCAGCTGTCGCTCGTGCGCCACTCGCCTTACTTTTTCAGCTGATGGCGCGTGAGGCCCGGTCCATTTGGTAAAATTTCGATCGCCACCGCTTACACGCGGCGCAGCTGCTTGCCTGCTTGGTTGGATGGCGTTTGCCTCGCATCATCCGTGTCCCTGCGTGGCCCCAACGCTCGCCGTTTGTGCCCACGTCCTTCCCTCTCCCTTCCTCCCCTCTCTCTCTCCAACCGTCCCTTACAACCCCGTCTCCCACGCCCTTGTCTTGCTCAAACCTCTCTTCCACACCTCCCTTCCACATGCGCGTCCGCCTCGACGCTCAAGGGCGTCCGCGCCCGCCGGTTTCCCCCGTCCGACAACAATCTTCAGCAACCCCACAACCTCCTCCCGATGTCCCTCCCCCGCAAAAGCCACCCCGCCCCCCTCCCGCTGCCTCGCTCCCTGTCCCCGCCCCAGTTTCAAATCCACTACCCCTCGCCCCAAAACCCCCCCTTGCCCAGCGAACACCCCCAGCTCACCCTGCACCACCGCAGAGGCCGCTTTCCGCTTCAGCTGCGCCCCCAACGCCGGCAGACGACGAACGCGCAAGTGACAGCGGCTCCAGCGCTCATAACGAGGGTTACAACTCCGAAGATGAGCATCCCGCCGCCCGTCCAGAATTGCCGGCACGCACCCAGCGAGAACGCGAGGCCGCATTCGTCGCTCAGCTTGCTGCGCGTGGATTGCGTATCATCGAAATGCGTCCGGATGGCAACTGTCTGTTTCGCGCTTTAGCACACGCCGTGTGGAATGACGCCGAGAAACATACCGCTCTACGAGCCGCCGTCATGCAGTATTTGTTGCAGGAGAGAGATTACTTTTCCCAGTTTGTTGCGGAGGACTTTGTCAGATACGTCCGACGAAAGAAACGGGATGGTACTCACGGCAATCATCTAGAGTTACAAGCCGCTGCAGAACTTTTCGGAAGGCCTATTGAAGTGTATGCGTATTCGTCCACCCCGGCTACTGTCATTGAAGCATGGGGATCTGCCGCAGCTGCTGATACATCTTCCACCTCAGAACCCATTCGACTTAGCTTTCATAGAAGAAGTCATTATAACGCTTTAGAACCTTTTAACGGTCTGGACAAAAGTGCCAAACGTGCTGCCGCAGAGGCCGCTGAACAGTTAGCGTGGCGAACTGCAGCAGATGCACATGCTACTGAAGATGAAATCGAACGCGCTGTAATGGCTCTCTCACTGGTTGAAGCAAGTCGTGCTGAGCATGTGGCCGGATCGGCCAGTTCTTCAACCGCAGCTGTGCCGAGTAGTGTACTGGCGTTGATTAACTCGGGTTATTCTGAAGAAAGTGCAAGCGAAGCATATCGAGTGGCTGGACACGGCGGTCTTTCAGAGATGATACGCTACTTGACAAAAGGTCGCTTCCAACATGAACAACCTTCTTCAACGCGTCAACGGCGCGCCTCTGCAGAGAAGAATATGCATTTATTTTCGGCCCGCGTTGCCTCGGAATCAACCCAAGTCGCGAACGATCTACCCTACAACTCCTCTGAGACTGCACTAACTACTGATAGCGATAGAGACGATTGTAATTCGCGAACAAGTGAAGATGCCGTGTAGCGCCACGCTTTTCAATCTGACTTTTTGTGTACGCTGCACATGTTTGTTTGTATGTGTGTGTGTGTGTTTGTGTGTTTGTGTGTGTGTTTTGTCACGACATAATGTATCGTAGCTACAAACCGTGCTGCGGCCCCAATACATGCTGTCTACAAAGGACGCTGTGCAGTGCTCAAGCTTTGCTTGTGACTCAGGTGTAGGTGGACGATTTCTATTTTTTCTCTCTATCTATCTCTCTCTCTCTCTCTCTCTCTCCCTTTTTATGTTGACGGTTGAAAACGCTTGTGCACTTGATAAAGAACTCCCTCTCTCACACAATAACGAATTACAAAAACGTACGTTAAGTTTGATCCTCAAAATAAGTTTCATTCTGTCAACTTGGAGACAGCAGTATAACTCCTTTTCGAACCATTTCTCGCACGCCGTCCAGAGAGAGGTTTGCACGCTCAGCGGCTTCACCAACGGAAATTGATTCGCGTTCTACAATCTGCGATGCAAAAGTGTGCTCTTCATCGGACAGCATAACTGGGAAGTAATCGCGGTCCATTAACACCGTGCTGGGCCAACCTGTTATACATTCTGACAAACATGCTTTTGCATTGCGCAACATGTCATCGTCACTCCAATCTGTTCGTTGCAACGGCGCTTTGGCGAGAAAGAACTCAAAATGCGTTATTGACTCCGGGTCCAACAACTCTACCAAACGGTATTGATCACGTTCTGGTAACAATTTGGCCTTCTCCAACAGTTCCTCGTCGCTTGCCAGTAATCGTGCGAGGTCCCAAGTGCGGGGGTTTGAAAACCCAACGAATTGCAAACCAGAATCATCAATGAGTTCAAAAAGCGAAGGTACGTCGTAGTCAACTTCTTGCGGATGCAGATACATATCCGCAAAAGTTGCATCCTTCGTATTCTCCTGTGCCCATCGTTGCTTCTCACGCGTCTTCAAACGATTTCCATCAGGAAGTGCAGCAAACACTTGGCGTCCAAGCTTAACGCCGTCCTCAAAGTGCTTTTTATTGCCCTGTAGAATTCGCAGCGCTTTTTGCATGAGAGAGATTTCCCACCTTCCATGCGCGGCATATACAAAGATATGTAGAATCCCACCGGGTTTCAGTTTGGTTGCTAGAGCGCGTAACGCTTTTGCTGGATCCGGTGTGTGATGAATGACGCCTACGCAATTGATGTGATCAAATTCTCCTTCTAAATCAGCTACGTCGAATATGCTCTTGTGTATGAAAGTACAACGCTGAACTTTGTCCGGTAAACTTCTCTGCATTCTCTCTTTCGCAACATCGAGAGCGCCGCTGGAAAGATCGATGGCGGTGACTTGAGCCCCGTCATTAAGATGCACAAGGTACGATGTGGATTCACCAGTACCACATCCCGCATCCAGTATTCGAAGCGGGCGGTTTAGTAGGTACGGCAAACGACCTGCACAAAACGCATACGCGGATGGATAATGCCAACGCCAATTGTAACCGATGGGGGCTTCATCCAACAAGGTCTCTGGCGGAAAGGGGTATGTGTCATAAAGGCGTTCTACGGTAGAAGATATTTGGGCGTCTGGTTCATTCTCGGGTCTTGCGACCATGCGCGTTTGCACGTTAAGTCGGTTCTGACGGGGTGATAAGGGTGGACGGGCATGCCGTGAGGCGTGGAAAAAGGATGGGACAGGGACAAAAGCGGCCATTCTAGGTAGGGATTAGTTGGTCGCAGATTGACAGAAGTGGGAAGTAGAGGCCGATGCGAAAAGAGAGATGAAACGGTGGGCGCTGGGACGGTTCCGTTGTGAAACGGTGAGTGAAGTGTTGTGGATAGAGGCGTGGAGTGACACGACACCGACGTCGAGCTCACAGCGCGGAGATTGAGGCGCACCAATGAATGGCACGTTGGCGCCAGGCTTCAAATCTGGACACTTTTTGGAAATCTGCTGATGTTGATTTGGCAACTGTCGAAATCGACGCATTCATTCTGTGCACCTCACCGTCAGCAACTGCATGCTGTGGAAGCAACGGGGCATCCCTCAGGGAGCGTCACATGGGACATGAGCTAGAGATAGAAGGAAGCCTAACGTTCACGGTTGTGCTGCATTTTGCTGCCAGGTAATGCGAATGGACGGTCGCATGATCGCTGAATGTCACGCGTGAAGCGGGAGCTGCTCCCTAGATACGTGATATGGTTGCAGGTGATACCCCACTTGAAATTTCAGTTTACTACGATTTGCAACCTTGGGTGAACGGAGTTTGCACACTACAGAAAAGGTAACGGGTAAGCGCCACAACGTGGGCCCATGCGAAAGGGACGAGACTCCAAACAACAATGAACGTTAGTATGATTATAGACAAAAAGTTAGATTCAGTTTCCGCATGAAGAGAAACACACAGAAGCAAGACAGATTGCTCAAAAGAAGCCAAATGGGCGCTGGTTCTTCTTCAATTTCTCCTCCCTTGTCTTTGCTATAACGCGACCATCCACAGGCAGAACATCCCTGCATACAACGCTCATAAATGGCCAAAAGCCCGCCTCACATCCTGCATACGGCGTTCGCCAGTATCCGTTAATAGATTTGAGCTGTGCGTTTCTCTCAACGGCAAATCGTTCAACAGCGCGTTGAGATGGTTGCCATTCATTGTCGCAATCACCTACCCACTCGTACTCAAATACGGCAATTTCAACAAACACATGCCACGGAGCATTATGACCGTTCAAAAAGATAGCGCATTTGTTGAGCGCGCGCGAGATGTAAACGTTGGTAAAAGGCGGAACCGGCTCTGACATGGGATGTTGTAATAAGCAGTTAAACAGAAGGACAGCTTGTGCGTTAATGGAAACGAGTTGTTTGATGAGTGGAAGATGGTGGTCGTGGAGCGCTGCTAAAATAACGACGCGACGTTCATCCGGACGGGGTGGGACGGCCAGCGTGGCAAACAAATCGTGATGATGAACGAGATGAACGGCATGGATCCACGGGACGGAGTGGACAAGGGTACAAGGTTGCGGAAGGACCAAGTGGATGCAAAGCCCCTTGAATAATTCTGCAAAGTGAAAGGCTAGTAGACAGGACTCCTCGTGAGAGGCGGCGATGGGAGACATGCGATACCAATGTTTTCGGGAACGGCCCATTGGAAGCTCGACGCGCAAATGAGTGTGACCGGCGATGAGAGCGTCCGCGGTCGCTTGATGGGCTTGACGGAGGGCGAATTCAATGGTCTGTGGGATGAAGGCGGCTTTTTCGGCATCGGGGCGGGGCTTTGGATCTGGTGGCAGTAGACAGTTTATCGGTGGGCGTGGGCGTCGACGACTGCGTGATGGGACGGAGGGGGAGTACGGCAGAATGTGGCGGGTTGGATGGAGGGGGAGACGAAGCGGTGGGGGCGCGAAGGCCGCACGCATTTTGGCAGGTATGATGCACTTTGAAGCGGTGAGGAGAGGAGAAGCTGAGGGAACAAGGAGAGCGCGAGTACTATGCAAAGGAGATGTGAGTGAAGAAAGGTGGCGGGTGAAATTTTTGGTGCTCGCGATTGGTGCGGGAGATGGACGGGGCCACGTGTGGGGGCGCGAGAGGGAGAACGCATGCAGGACGCCTGCCGCGTATCACAACGCGTCGACCCGATTCGACGCGCATGCTGCAAACAGCGCTTGCGTAGACAGCTCGTGATGAAAAAACCGTTTTGCGCGCGTTTTGCGCCCCCCTTTTCAAAAAAAACTCAGCAACCGCCAGCGTGTACCACACGTCCTCGCCTCCACTGCACCCCCCCCCCTCCGCCTCCGCCTCCGCCTCCGCCTCCGCCTCCGCCTCCCTGCCTCCGCGCACTTCAAACGCAACAAACCCCTCACACTTACCTCAACCCCTCTTCCGCACATCCCACGCCACCACCACCACCCCCCCCCCCCCCATCAACACCGCCCCATTCCCCTCCTCCCCGTTCTGCCAATCCTCTTCTCGCGGCGTTTGGCCGCCTGCTTCGTAATATGCAGTCTCCCTCATGCCTTCCCCATGAGGATGAACTGCTCTTCCTGGTCCTGCACCATCTTCACAACTACGATAATCACCCCGAAATCGCAGCAGCGCTCTGCAATTTGGAGCATTCCCTCACCTCACTGCATAAGTTACCTTCCGTTCCCGACGCTCTTGGACATCTCGTTCCCCTCACTTACGACCAATGCGCCGCCCGTTATCACCATATCCCACGCTCCTATCTCAGGGACCTTGTCACCACTCGTCTCCCACGCACCCCACATCCGCACCCCCCTGCCACCCTGTTTTCCACAAGTCGTTTTGCTGCTTCTCTTCGAAAACGTTCACGTTCCCACAGAACCCCCCCACGCAGACTACCGCACCGTTCCTCCTCTACCAACGTTCTTGAAGCGCTCAATTGCGCAACCAGCTTATCCACACATCCAACTTTACAACCACTCACTCTCACCATTCTTCCAAAGGCTTATCGCCCGCTGAAACGACTCATCGGTCATCACTTACCCGTCTTCACAACCCTTTTCGACCACACTGCTCGTTTTATCGTAACCGGTAGTGACGATAATCTCATCAAAATATGGTCCGCTCAAACCGCCTATTTGCAGCACACCCTCCGCGGTCACGACAGCAATCTCGTCGAACTCGTCATGCATCCAACGAAGCCCTACGTCATATCCGCCAGTAGTGACACCACTCTACGCGTCTGGGATCTCAACACTGGTGCTGCTCTGCACGTTTTGGATGGCGGTTCAAAAGAGGTCAATGCCGTTCAATGCAGTCCATGTCCAGATCGCCCTTACCTTGTTGCCGGCGGTGCAGACGGATCCGTCCGTCTGTGGGACGCCGATCATTTTGAGGCTGGTTTCATTCGCATTCCCATACCCACGCGCGCTTCATCCCGTTCTGCCGCTCATATCCCAGAAAATGCTCGTGGTGCTGCTACATCAGCAGCTGCACCGCCTTCCCCGCTGCCAGCTTCCGCACAGCACCCCATGGCAGATATTTCCGCTGCTACTCTTTCTGCACTCGTTGCGTCTACTCCAGCCCCCCTTACGCCATTAGCCTCTGCTGTGGCTGACGAGGCGTTACGAACTGCACCCGAACCCTCTCGCAACGGTGCTGCACATAGTATGGTCAGTAGCAGTCCCATGTATGAGGTTCTTAGCGTATGTCTTAATGCGGGCGCAACGCGCCTGGCTGTCAGCGGTACTGATTGCGTTGCTCATGTGTACGCTATTGACAAACCGGAATCTGACGAATCTCCGCTGCCACGCGTCCGTCTGCTCACCTCGTTACGCGGCCATTCTGAATTCATCAGTCAAGTGCTCTTCTCGCGGAACGGAAGCACCATTGTCACCGCTTGTCGTGATGGTACGGCAAGAATCTGGAATCGCACAACGGCAAAGTTGCCCTCAGCTCGCGGTCGAGCAGCTTCAGTTGAAGGGATGGGTGTTTGGAGCTACAAGGTATTGGACTGTCGCTCTCAAATACAGGCCGATGCGCCTAGTATGCTCAGTGGAGGTGCATCGGGATCGGCATGTGGCAGCATTGTCCCGCGTATGCGCCGCGCCATCTTCCCGGTATCCGTTTGTGCTGTTCTCTGGTCACTTGACGACCGCTATGTGTTCACTGCTACTACTGATGCCAAGATTCGCGTTTGGCACGCTGATACTGGTAAGCTTGCACGAGTGCTTCATGCACATGAGGGAGACATTTACGTGTTGGATTGTCATCCGCTGAATGAACGTATTTTGCTCTCTGGCGGATATGACGGTCGTGTGATACTGTGGGATATCGAGACTGGTGCCCAACTGCGCTCCTTTTCCATTGCTGAGCAAAGCTTTCAAGAGGGGTCCCACATGCAGCCAATGCCTGTGAAGGGATCAAGCATTATAGACGGTCAGTTTTCCAGCGACGGTCTCAGTTTTGTAGTTTCGGACACTTCTGGTGCTACCACGCTGTTTGGAATCGACTCTGGAGAGGCTACAGCACTTGCTCCAGAGGAGCAGTTCTTTTCTAATGACTGCGCCCCTTTCAGAAGGGATGAACAACAAAGGGCTGTTCATGAGAGCACCGGCGTTTTGCTACATCTTGTTCCTAAAGGGAGGCTCTGTGACAAAGAACTTAGACCACATCCCCCAGAACTACAGCCCAATGCACCACAGCCACTCGTACCCGCGAATCAGGGCCTCGGAAAAACTCAGCAGCCATCAATGACTTTCAAGTCAGTTGAGTATGCTCGTGATCCTAACTGTGAGGCACTGTTGAAACGTGCGCAAGAGTTTCGAGAAAACCAAGAGAAGGAAGAACGCCGACTTTTAAGAGATGCGAGAAATGCGAGGCGGCGTATGATCATGGAACGTGAGCGGGTGGCACTAGAAAAAGAGGACTGTCTTTTGTACCTTACAGGTGATTTTGAAGTCCCGGACTCGGAGTTTGATGATTCAGACGAAGATTTTGATGGTGACGCGTTAACGTCGGATGACTCGGACTCTAGTTCTTCATACGATGATGATGATGAGGATAATGACGACGGGGATGATAGCGATGAGATACGACCCGCCCCCTCAAAAAGCAAGAAACCCGAAGGCAAGACCGTTGGAAACGTATTGGACGAGCCATCTCAAACAAGACCAAGACGCGAGTTACGCAAACGACGTCGATTTCAACGGAGTGCAAAGAACTTCGCCGACTCGGGTGATAGTGATGAGCTTCGTAGAGAGGAAAGTCCTGGGTATGAAATTCGAACAAATGAAAGCGATAGCGATCACTCCGAAGGCCATAACGAACGAAGAGCCAAAGGGACTGACGAACAAATTTCTAAACCCGACAGAACGTCAGCGCAAGAGGTGCCTACTCGAATGCGCGAGCTGGAGGAGGACAAGAATGCGCCTTCCAATCATGATTCCAATTCCCTCAGAGCTGTCATTGGCCCCAGCAGTCAAGATATGCGTGATGCCCCGAGACTTGGTGGGGCTGCAAGTCAAGGGAAACGGCGAATGAGGATTTGCAGTGGGAATAGCGCATCGCAAATCGCGGCTACTGACCCCCCCGTTCATCCGAGAAAACCCCATGTTGTTGCGGCTGCCGACTCACATCCTGGTACCATCGACGCGGTACGGAGTCACGTGAGAGGGGCGCAAAGTATTGGTTCATGTTATGGGCGTGTTAACCTTACCGAGGCCGGGGGTAACATCGTTTCTCAAGCACCGTTGAATCCTTCCTTTACGAGCGAGAGGATTGAGGTGAGGAGACCTACTGAGGGCACGTTCAAGCCCATGGAAGATCATGAAGGCGATAGCGCAAGCTGCTTTCGCCCACACCCGGTGTTACCGGATGTGGATGCTCGAAGCCGGACATCCCCTCGGGAGCAAATGCATAATCAATCTTATATCGAAAGATCTCCTGGAAGTGATGTCAAAGTCGACCCTTTGTTTGGGGTGAACAGACCAGCACCGACCTCGACGAAGGGTGACGGGCCGGAGAGGAGTTCTCTATCAGACTCTCCAGCCCGTATCGCCAGGTGTCGGTGGCGTGCCAGAACCAGAAACGGTGTGAAGAAGGAGCAAACCAATGATAAGCTTTTTCATATTATCGACATAGACGAAGTTGCGGAAAAAGAGCTTCAAATATTGGAGGCTCAGCGAAACAAACGCTCTCGTCGTAAGAGGCGGCGGCGAAACTCCGCGGAAGGTGATGAAGAAAACTCGAGTAGTGAACCTGATAAGCGCTTGAAAAGGAGCGACCCTCGACGAACGTCAGTTCTGCGCATGCGTCCTACTCGACGGAACTCTAAGAGTGAAGATGTGTTATTATCCAGAGAACGTGCTGCTGGTGCTTCTATCAACGATGTCCAGGGCTTAGAGGCTTCGACGTGGCTACGGTCAACATCAACTCCGTATACGTACGTTCCTCAAGTTGGAGATGACGTAACGTACTTTCCCGGTGGACATGTGACCGCGATGGAAGTCTCACGATCCTCCGGCCTAGACCCTTTGCTAGACAAGTCAAACTATAAGAGGAACGGGCTTGAGGTGCTCGATGGCACTTCATTTAACAAAGACCAGTCGCCTCTTCGATTTCAAGTCGTTGAACTGCATTACGATTTTCCTTCGCTTCTCTCATCCAAAGGCAGAAACTTGGGTTCGAAAAAGAACGGAAAGAGACCCTTGGATGAGATGAAAGTGAAACCTAAGACGAAGGTGATTCTCACGCTTAGCTTACTGAGTAATATTCGACGCCGCTCTGGGCAGTCTAATGCATTTGTGCTTTCTTATTTTCCCGTTGATGTTCCTGAATATCTGGTGCTTACAAGCCGAGTTGACGCAGCATTGCATCGCACTTGGAAGCCCTTCGATCCGTTTCGCATCTTGTTCCTCAATGAGAAAAGAGCCTGGCAGTACTATACTGGACGCGTCCGCGCTGTGAAACCCACAGTTCGCACAACCATGTGGAATTCTATCGAGGTTGAGTACGACAATGAAAGCGGACGCGACAAAGAAAACGTAGACCTCGTATCACCGTGGGAACTGGAACCTCTAGATTTTCTTGAAGGTCCAAAGAGTACCCATTCTCATCATGGGGGCACCTTGAAGGCGTCTACTGTTGAACCCGGTCTGTTTCCGAGCATTGCAAGAGAACTAGAAGCGATGAAACAAGTGGAATCAAACTGGAGGACTCAGCTGCTGTGGCTTGAAACGGCTAACTCTCTAGCCTCTGTACCTGGTTATTGCGCCACTATTCCATGTCCCATGGATCTCAACACTGTCCTTGTTCGCCTTTGCACTGGGTACTACAGACACTACAATGCATTCCTCTACGATGTTTACTTGCTGAAGAACAACGCGATACGCTATCATGGACCAAAGTCTGAGGCTGGTAGACTTGCAGAAACTGCAATCTCAAGAGTCATGGAAGTGGCAGAACGAGTTCGAGCCCAATACTCTCTGGCGTGGATACCAATGTATCAAAGCAATCTATCACCACCATCAGGAGCGAATATTGGGGGGCAATCAGCTTGCCGCCTTATTCGACCGCGCCCTGCAAATATGGAAGTGTCTGGAGTACAACCCACTCCCCCGACCCACTCCTCCACCCAACCAATGGCCCGCCATTTGCCGATGCCGATCACTTCTAGAGAATCCATGACCGGCATTGCTATGGCGACTCATCTGCATACAGACAGTGCAAACCCTCTAGTAATGCCTGCTCATAGTTATCGGGCGTGGAACACGATGCGGTTTGGCGCTTCTCAGGTACAACCCCTCTATCACCACGGCCATCCTTTGTCGGGTGTAGGCCTTCCACCGGCTGTGCCTGGGGCTTCCGTAAATGCCGGGTCAGTTCGAAGCACTGGGAGAGGCCCCAAATCAGGCACCCGTGGTCAGCCTTCGAGACAAGGGACTGCAAACGGCCGAAGAACTAATGGCAATTTTCATGGAGGCGGGCAAGGATCTTGTGCTAGCGTCATCGCGACCGCGGGGACACTGCATGGAAACCCAGGAAACTCTTACGTAGGGGCAGTATTTGCAACTCCTCAAGTAAGCCCAAGGCTACAACCAGGATCACAAAGGGTAACAAACTCAACTCAAACTAACATCGCTCCGCGCCAGCACATGCGTTTAAATGTGCCCAATGGACCCTTGCCGAGCTCAGCAATGGCACGACCTGGATCTACTCCGCCAATACGTACTCCGCCAGCACTAGACAGCATGCTGGAAACAGCATCGAAAGGCATTGCAACCGGGAACATGGCGTCATCACTGCCTGATCACATAACACATCACGTCGGAGGAGGTGGAACGTCTCACACGAACTTACGCTCCCCATTGGGCCTACAATCTCGTCCTGCCAGAGCTGGTAGCACAGCCGGTGAGGGCGGTACCAACAGCTGGGCACGAAGCATGGAAGGAGCGGGAGGTATGTTCCACCTTCAAGCGTCGACTTCAGACAGTCACTTGCCTGTACCAACTCACGGTAGGTCTCAAAGCCCGTTATCGCCGACTCCTGTCAGAGCAGACGCGTCGCATAGAACACGAGGGCAACATGCTCCATTCAGTTCAGCAAACACAGGAGTACGGTACCAGGAGTGTTCTACACTTTCAGTGCCAGCAGAAGAATCGACCATGAGCTGCGGCGGGGCAGAAGTAGCACGACATGCCGCAACGGCTGAATCCGTTGAAGTTAATCCAATTAGTCATCCGAGACGAACAAATTCCTAACTTACCATCATAACTACTTGCGCATATCATTAACAACTTGTAATAAAGATGTTCATACAGCAGTATCCATACGTGCATATTCCTAAGATAGGCAACACAAAACTTGGTTCAAGTGTCACTCCTGGTAGATTCGCCCACGTCCGTGTCCAGATGAGCTTTTGTGGGGCGAGCTTCACCGCCGAGTATTTGCTCCTTCTGCTTAGCGAAGGCTGCCTCTTCAATTGATCTAGTTATGAAGTCTACCCCACAAGAAGTGCCTCGCTCACCACCCACGATCGATTTCCTAATGCGCGTTCCGTAATGTGTTGCATGCGCCGCATCTTCGTCGCTTTGCCTTGGGTCCACTTGTGCCCTTGTTTGTTCTTGACCAGAATCAGATGCGTTTCCGGAACCAATCTCATGTGTTGATTTATCCATGGATCTCATACCCTTTTGAAGAAGCATTCGCGGACTAATAGGAACATTCGACATATCTTTCTTCAAAGTCGCCGCCAGTGAGTCAAACTTTGTAAGCGAGTCACGCAATCCTCGACCCACGAGTCCCATTTCCGAATTAGGATCATTCGCATGCTGCATGTTTTCGGCCACCACCTCTTCCGCAGCTTGCTTGGTCATGCGAAGAGATCGCACCGTTGCACCGAGCAATCGTCCAGCTCCTCGCGCTATCAAAGGAAAATCTCGAGGTCGAAGAAGTAGAATACCTGTGCCGATTAGCACAATGAAAGAGCCTCCTTCAAACATTTGTGAGACCGCAATAGGCGAAAGAGATGTCTAGAAGGTGTGCCAGAAGCAAAAAATCGAACAAGCCGCTTCTTAACTTTGGAGGTCGGAAGACCAGTGCGACTGGTACAAAGGTGTGCAGGAACCTTTATCCCCTGCCTTGATCTTTTCCAGCCAAAGCGGGCAAACCTCAGAAATTTATTTTATACGATGCTACTAGCTAGGAAGACAGGAATCAAGAGAACACCAAAAGTGTTGTCTTGGGCCACTTTGATCTGCGCCAGAACTCTGGGAAGGGAAATCGCCTCTTCCTTCGCGTACTTCGGGTACGAGGGGCACCAGGGATAAGAATGTGTCGAATGGTGCGAACGGTGCCAGGGATAAAACTTTTCCCTTAGGTATCCCGCCTATTGCACGATGCGGTACTCCGTCTTCCCAACGACTAGGAAGGCAAAAAGGGCACAAGTATATCCGCGAACGGAATTGGTATGGAAGTCAGCCTCCTTGAAGTAGATACAAGCCTTTCTTATTGGTGCGAAGCCTTCGGAATTGGCAGTACGCCCAAAAGGATCACTGGGTCCAGAAGCGAAGAGCTCGTCTTACGTCATGGAGCCTGACTCTCATAGTATATATGTATGGTTCCAACTTATTCGCTAATGGTCACAACACCATTGAAAGAGGAGACCATTTCCATTGAACTGTGCGAGTCCCGCTCAGGGCAAATGCAGTTCCGCCCGTCGAAGTGTGTTGACCTGCCAAAAAGGCTACAAACACTGTCAAAAGATACGCCGGACGAAGAAGCCATATGGAGATGTACGATTCGGTCTATTAGGGGAATTTAGCCGTCGAATAGGGCTTTTTAATTAAGCAGAAACATAGCTAAATGAGCCAGATTTTAGTGATTTGCAGTTGAACATGTTTTAATTAGGAACGAGGTGTTTTGTTAAAGTGTGCAGCTGTTTTGAAATAGCTCAGGAACCTCTTATTTAGTCATCTGGATCGCCGTCGTTCTACTAATCCTAGGAGTTTGAAAGCGCACGCCACAAAGGATTCCATCTACATCCATCATGGATTCCAACCTCGCTCGTCCATCCCACCCCCTTGAAGGCTCAAATGCTGTCAGAACTACATCTGACAAAAGCCTATTTGCATCAACAGCAGCCTATCATGTACCGCAGATTGCACAGTCGTTAACACCTGCAACTTCAGTAACGCCACCCCAACGCTTTGTACCTAACAAACTATAAAAGTCATAGATCTTGCGGCAGCTTACAAAACTTAACGCCGCAACAGTAAAAACAATTGGAGCAAATATTTGCATCAGTGACACAAAGGGCTTAAAAAACCCCATGTTATGGACCAGGCAGTTATCCAAGAGCACATTAAGTATAAATTGGCGTGGCGTTGAAAATAGATGTATATGATTACAACAGCAACGTCCAATACATTGCGTCCATTACTCTAAAGCAGGCAAAAGCAGTGATAATACATGCTTCAGTTCACAATGATGATGCTTTCATAGCAAACGTTGGGCCTAGAGAAACGGAGGGTGATGCTCAACATCTTTTGGATCAAGAACTTCTTGATTACAAGGTTGGGCGGACAAAAGAGTTTCCTCTTCTGATGAAAGTGCGACAATAAATTTGGCGCGTCACGAAGAGTCAAAAAATAAAAACTATGCGCTTCATTCAAATCGCAAAGCCGAATATGAAGCAGAAAAGAAGGGAAGAGAGAACGCCAGAAAAAAACGTTTATCAAAACGCTATGCTGCTGAACATCACCTTTTAAGGACGCAAACCATGACTGCAAACGCGGCAGTGGCAAGTGCTGCAGTGGCCTCAAAAAAGCGGAACAGTTTGACGCGTTTCTTGCTTTTTACGCTCACAAAAACAATATGAGTATGCCCAAACCTTTCAATGCTATGCCACCGTTGAAGAAATTTTTGCAATTAGAAATAGACCCCGCTTTACTATTCCATAAAAAGGATGACATATCTTTTAGACTGTCGTTACGTAACCACCTGTGATGTTGCAGATGTAATTAATTGTGCCACGCGATCTGCGCGGGCGACAACTTCACTGCGAAGGGAGCTGTAGGCGAGCGAAACAAAGGGCTTGTCCTGCTCGCAGAGACCTCCGCACAATTTTAGTGCAGTGCCTCGATGGGAAGAGCTTGAAAAAGACGTTTTAATTTTCTTTTTGCGAGTTTAACACTGTGTTAGAGCCCTTTTGAGGATCAGTGCAACGCGCCTGGTGTAAACCGAGACTGATCTCTCGCGACTAGCGCAGCAAGGTTCGTTGAAACTTTGGGTATCCTCCGTGGGGGCCATATGCCCATGTTAGTAGTAGCTTCACATTTGAACGGTATGCGCCGTGTATCACGGGCTATACCTAAAAAGGAAGGAAAAAGGGAAAATGGAAGATGGTGCAGAGGTACTCCACGAACGAGTTGTAGAGCCTGTTCACGTGGTCGGACTTGGCTGGCGCGTATGGCACGCCAGCCTTTATGAAGACGTCTGATTGGCCCTCCAGCGATCTCGCTGGAGGGCCAGAGTCAATAAAAGCCAGCCCCTCCCCCCTTCCCATCCGAAGGGGGAGGCAAGCCGTTTGTTGCTTTCATGGTACTCTCGAGGAGGGACCGTTTCAGAACGATGTCGTTGTCCTCAGCAATTGTGTTCAATGGTGAACCTGACTCGGATGTAGTCAAGTTCTTCTTTTTCTTTGACAATGTTGTCGCAAAAGGTACTAATGATTCGTAAAAAGCAACGCAACTCTTGCCGTGTTTGACAGGAAAGGCGTTTGAATTCTATTACGAAACCTACGCGTACGAAGGACAGTTAATTGAAGAAGCATATGACTACGCTGCTGTGAAGCAAGCTATGATCGAAGAATTTTCT
The DNA here is from genome assembly GCA_003194525.1 of Gracilariopsis chorda. Lineage (NCBI taxonomy): Eukaryota > Rhodophyta > Florideophyceae > Gracilariales > Gracilariaceae > Gracilariopsis > Gracilariopsis chorda. The sequence goes on from NBIV01000085.1 coordinate 181,061, forward strand.
GAAGTGATTAGTCAGGAAGAGTATATAAGAAGAGCCATGAACTGCAAGCTCCGTCCGTTGGACATGGCTAATTCTCTGACAGATATGGATGGCGCTTTTAAGAAAGCTAACTTCAACAATGAAGCTAAGTTTGGATTGCTGAGAAATGCAGTCATGGAACATATGGACCTGGCTCAATACGTGTTGTTAAGAGGTGCAAGCGACTACGAATCGCTCAAGCGTACCATTCGGGACTATGTTCGTTGCCGAGAAACTTTCAGTGAAGCCTACATTTGAAAAGGGAAAGGAGGAGAAGGTAAGCGACCTCACACTTTGAGGATTCTCCGTCGCCCCGAACAAACGGTGGAGTCATTGGAGAACAAGGTAGATGATCTCACCTCTCAGATAGCGGAACTCACCCTCTTGGTTAAGAAGAAACAAACTTCGACCGAGGAGAACAATGTTCGTGTCTGTTCATTCTGCCACAAGCCAGGACATGGAGCGAACCGCTGTGACAAGAATCCCCACCGGAATACCAGATGCCCACGGTGTGGGAAGATGGGACACTCAGAAACTACGTGTTGGTCAGAGCCCCAGATGCTACAGCTCGCCGTCGCTGCCAATGAAACACGTATGAAAACAGAAGGAGACACACTGAAAGACTCAGGAAAGGATAAAGAGTACACAGTGGGAATAGTGACTGAAGAAGTCGAAGCAGAAGAGACTTTCAATGCTACGAAGAGAGATCCTGAGGGCAGGGCGCTGCCGAAACAGCCAAAGACAGGAAGATTGGCTGTGAGAGAGTTACTCAACCCTCAGCCGGGTCCACTCATTGACCTTACGAAGGGCCTACCAAGTCGGAAGAAGGCCAAGCCTAAATCCCGCAAGCCGGCCCGGAAGAAGGCCCAGAAGGCCCGAAAAGATGGAATTTCAGACTTCGTAGGACGGTACAATGTTCTCATTGAGTTGGCAAATGCTTCATGTGGGCTCACGTTTGGCCAGCTGCTCCGTGGAGATGCCGAAGAAGCAAAAAGACAGATTCAAAAACTGTTTGTGAAGAATGGTAGAAGTCAAAAGGTTGCTATCGCGCATAGGCCTGGAAGTATCAGAAGACTAAAAGTGGTGAAGTTGAAGCTATTCGGAACTAGAGTTAACGCATTGCTGGACTCAGGAGCGGTTCCAAACCTTCTCTCCACTTCTCTGATGGAAGAACTTACGCTCTCACCGGAAGCGACGACGAGGAAGATTAAAGTCGCTGATGGGAGCTCTAGTGTAGTACGAGGTGTCGTCAGAGACGTACCTGTGCTGTTTGGTGAGTCCAAGACCCTTTTAAACTTTTTAGTTGTTGATGACCCACCAGTGGATGTGATTATCGGTTCCCCAACCTTAGAGAATATTCAGGCCTGCATCGACATGGGAAATCATACAGTGACTGTGACTATAGAAGAGAAAGAATCCGTATTAGATCTAGAGTATGATGAACGTATCCCCGATATGGAAGGTTCCGAGACCGATAGTGAGGATTTCACCTCAGACTCAGAGATATACCCAGCGTCTTCCAGTTCGGAAATTGATGACGATAAAGAGCTTGTCGTGGCTCTTGCGAAGGAGATCGAATCTCACCCAATAACGAATTCTGAGAGCGATCGGGAAGAAACCATCCCCCTGCTCTTAGAAGAAGATGAAGATAGTGATATTGAAGAAGGGGAGCTACATGTGCTGAACCTGACCGAAGAGGAAGAAGACCTAAAATCGGTATTGCTCGCGACAAAGGTCAAGCATCTCTCGGAGCGCGCACAGAGGCAGCTCTCTACGACCCTTATAGACTCAAAGGCCGTTGCTTGGTCCCTGGAGGACCTCAGACCTGCTGATGTCCCTGTGAAGCATTCTTTTGAGCTAAAGGATCCAGGACCTTTAACTTTTCGGGCAAGACGTCTCCCACCGCGACATAATGACTTGGTAAAGAATGAGATTGACAAAATGCTTCGTACAGGAATCATTGCGCCAGCAAACTCTGCCTGGTCTTTCCCTATTGTAATCGCGACAAAGAAAGATGGAAGCCCGAGATTTTTCGTGGACTACCGTGCATTGAATGCCAAAATGAAGTCCGATCGTTGGCCATTACCTCGCATAGAAGAAGTGTTCGATGATCTTCGTGGATCCCCACTATTCACAACTCTAGACTTGTTTTCAGGGTATTGGCAGGTGAAGATGGCCGAGGAGTGCAAAGAGATGACGACTTTCATCTGCAGATTCGGTACATTTAAATTTGAAGTCATGCCATTCGGATTGATGAATGCACCTGCAACATTTCAAAGAATGATGAACGCCGTACTGAAAGACTTATCTTTCGTTCGTGTCTACTTGGATGACGTTGTCATTTACTCCAACAATATAGAAGATCATCTTATGCATTGCAAAAGAGTTATTGGCAGAATTGCCTCACATGGACTGAAGATTAAACTGGCTAAGTGTAGTTTTGGGCAGCCTCAGGTGAAGCTCTTAGGACATATCATCGATAAGACGGGAGTTGCGACGGACCCAGAAAAGATCAAAGCTATACAGGAAGCTCCATGTCCAACCTCCGCGACGGAACTAAGAAGTTTCTTAGGACTGGCCAGTTATTATCGACGGTTCATACCCAGGTTCGCTGAAGCATCTGCTGCCTTGCATGAAGCCATGTCACCTAAGAAAACATGGCTCTGGACACCAGAAATGGAAGATGCTTTCCTAAGTCTCAAAGCAAAGTTAATGAAACCCCCCGTTCTAGGATTTCCTGACTTTAATGAACCCTTCATAGTTGAAACTGATGCATCCAGTGTTTCCCTAGGGGCATTACTTTCTCAGAAGAAGGAGGGCAAACTACATCCTATACAGTTTGCCAGTCGTACGATGACAGCTGCCGAGAGACGTTATTCAGCCTGCGAACGCGAGGCATTAGCGGTCATTTTTGCGTTGAAGAAGTTTCGTGTTTACTTGCTATCCTCCCTACCATTTACACTCATTACTGATCATCAGGCCTTGCAGTATGCATTTAGAAAACCAGATATCCATGGGAGACTGGCAAGATGGATTGATTTTCTTTCGGAATATGAATTTGAGATAAAGTACAGGCCAGGAGCAAGTAACCGTGTTGCAGACTACTTGTCGCGTATTGAAGTATCTGGGGAAGAGGAGACCAATGCAGTAGTACTAGCAGTTTCCTCGGAAAGACCGATATTCGAAGACTTAGAGCAATTCCTTGTTGATACAGGGAACTACATCTTGGGATTGACATTGGAGACTAAGGATCCCCTTGAGCGTCGCAAGATTAAGAGGAACGCAAAGAATTATATGGTGTGGAATGAAAGACTCTTCCATAGAACTAAGAAAGGACGTCTAGTAATACCAGAAGTAAGGAACCGACTACAGATCTTAAGAAGTTTTCATGATGATATTGGACACTGGGACGTTAATAGTACCAAGCAATTTGTGCTTGAACGTTACTGGTGGCCAGAGGTATACAAGCATGTTACGGAGTATGTAAGCAGTTGTAGTGGATGCCAGTCAGCAAAGAATATTCCGACGTATCGAACTACGCTCCGATACCCCTTGACGGGCCTATTTCATACGTTTTCTATCAATTTTGCAGGACCTCTACCCACGACAGTTCGGAAGAATAGATTCATGTTGGTAGGAGTAGAGCATGTAACAGGTTGGCCGATTGCGAAAGCTACACCGACATCAACCGCCAAGGAAGTGATTGAATTTCTAAAAGATGAAATCGTGACCCCATTCGGCCCGCCTTGCACCGTGGTCTCTGATAATGCTACTAGTTTTACTGCAAAAACTCTGTCAGAATTCAACAACCACCATGGCATCACCTGGAAAACGGTGATGGCATATGCACCAATGTCGAACGGCAGAGCTGAACGGATGATTGGCATTCTAAAGAAGTCCATGACGAAGAGCATCTTAGAATACCAAGAGCCTTGGGACGAAGTTCTACAGAAGGTACTGTATGGATATAGGCGCCTTCATCTAAGAAATGGGCCTTCTCCATTTGAATTGCTGTATGGTGTTCCCCCACGCATGTCGCAAGATGACCCATCCGCTCTCGTCCTAAGCGGGGGCGACTTACATCGTGGGGTGGAATTAGAGTCTGCCTTGCGTCACAGAGCCACGCGAGCCCTGAAGCACGCAAACTCCCAGCAAGGTGCTAAGGATAAAGTCTTTCATGTAGGAAACGAAGTCCTAGTAGCTCGAGGAGCAAGTATGAACAAGGCCAAGAAATGGCCCCCATTTACATCCAAGTTCTATGGTCCTTGTACGATCATTAGAGCTAAGCATCCTGCTTATACTCTAAGTTCAAGGCATGGAAAGATAAGCAGGAGTCTTATCCACGCTCGACGCCTGGTCCCATATCTAAGAAGACCAACAATTCTAGAGAATTGAAAGGAAGATGAATACGCATGAGTAATTGGCTAAACAAATATAGTGTAAAACATTGATATATGGTCGTAGGAAAGCAGATGCACGTATGCAATTTGTGGGCAGTTTATTGAATCTATGCATAGGGGTTGAAAGACTAGCCCTTAATGAAGAACCTAATCGAGGACTTTAACTTCCTCCTCGCGATGTGACGCATGCCTACGGCGACGCTTAGTGTGGTTATCATTGTGATGACGTGGACGTTTAGAAGAACCATGGGGAGTCAAGACTAGTTGCCGGATTTCGGTAACTTCAAGGAACTCAGAACCACTACCAACACATCTCTGCAGTGAATGTGGGCAAAGTACAAATCTGTATGGCTCCATACAATCAAGTATATGACCATGATCAGTATCGATTGCCAAAGTGTGGTAGACACCCCCAGTTCCATGCAGGGTAAGAAGATAGACACCAGCAGGAAGATAAACAACATCTGTGAGACGAATCGAGTGACCATGTCCATGAACCCTTTGAAGGTTTGCATCACGCTGAGAAAGGTGTTTTTGTAAATCACGGAGGTCTCGAATCCGAGGCGCGAGGATACCAAACTGCTCAAAAGCATTCTGATAACCTCGGAACCTTTCCCAGTAATCATGACAGACAGAAGCGTGGAGGGCATGCAACCCATTGCATAACGCTGCGGGGAGACATAAACCAGTCTCTTCCCGGAAGCGAATGGGCTGCACGTGAGATAGCTCGTAATCCCTAAGGCTGGGATTGGGCTCTCGAGAACGGCCAGTAGAAATTCTTAAATAACGTCCTGGGTTCTTGAAGCACCACTCGTCCACCTCGGAAATTGCCATGATTCGATTATCCGTGCCAAACCTAAAGTTTCCAGATTCGGTCACGGAATGAAACATCGATGCGTTGGAAGGAGTACCGAATATGCGAAGGGTATACAGATCAATGGCGTGTTCGCGCTGAGTAGCTTCGTCCACACCATAGTAGTATCCATGTTTGAATACTATTTTCTCAATTACCCAAGAGTACCCCTTAAGTGTGCTATAGTCGACGTTGTCCCTCACGGAAAGCGTCAGCCCTAAACGGTAGATATCATTGAAAGAGAGCTCCTCCCATGGGGAGTCTTCAAGGAACATAAGAATATGCGGACCTAGAAGTTGCCAGAACTCTTCTCTCGTGAACTGACTTTCGTCGCCGTTGGAGCAACGTATGACAAATTGACGTAGCCCTACCCGGCCGTCCAGAATCTTCACCTTCTCCACATCACCACGTCGAGAAAACCTCAAGAGAAGATTATCTCTAGGGTTAAATGGAATAGCTTTTATGCTTTTCGTTCCAATGTGATAATATGGAGGGGCTTCGCATACCGTCTTCTTAGCGGTGGGCTTTGTACGAGCCATTTTGGTTCCCTTGGTTACTTTAATACTCCAAGTCAGCTTGTATTAAGAGTATAGTAGGGGACTTAAACCCCACTTTAGTACGTCTCAATTAATGCAAACGTGTCTTACAGTAACCGTACAGTAACCTTTATTAAGCAGGATAAGTAACCGCTAGACGAAGTAACCGTTTCTGAAGCCTTGTTCAAGAAGATGTGTACGCTAACCCCAAAGCTATGCCGAAAGGTGGTGGCGTAGAGCGCAGGGTGGAAACAGGAGTGGCGCAAAGCGCAGAGCGCAGAGTGCAGAGCGCAAGGCAGTGCGGGGCGAAGCGCAGAGCGCAGAGCGTAGAGCGCAAGGCAGTGCGGGGCGGAGCGCAGAGCGCAGAGCACAGAGCGCAAGGCAGGGCGTGGTGGAGCAGGCACAGCAAAAATGGCGCGTCGAGGCGTGGCGGAGCAGGCAGTGCAGGGCGTGGTGGAGCATGCAGAGCGAAGATGGCGCGTCGGGGCGCAGCGAAGCAGGCAGTGCGAAGATGGCGCGTCGGGGCGCGGCGAAGCAGGCAGTGAAAAGATGGCGCGTTGGGGCGAGGCGAGGACGTAAAATGATGTCGGAATGAGGGGAGAGAAGAGGAAAGCAAGAGAAAAAAGTACGCTGATCTAGCCGCCCGTGGCGGCGGCTTGGGAGGTGGACTGTAGAGGCTGTCCACGTGGACGGACTTGGCTGGCGCGTATGGCACGCCAGCCTTTATGAAGACGTCTGATTGGCCCTCCAGCGATCTCGCTGGAGGGCCAGAGTCAATAAAAGCCAGCCCCTCCCCCCTTCCCATCCGAAGGGGGAGGCAAGCCGCTTTGTTGCTTTCACGAGTCACGCAAGTGGCTTGGGAGTGGTCGGCACTGCCGAAATGAGTGAGGAAGGGGATAACGCAATGCTTGAATCAACCAAAAAACTGGATAAGTATCCAGGTTATAGTTATAGGCGTGCAAGGGGGTTGAACAAACCGTGCAAAACGGGGTAATGCTCCTTGCAGAGTTGATTACCCGCCACGACAGTAGCGAACAGAGCCTAAGATCAGGACGATCACCCTTGTTGGGGCTTTACTTGGGGTAAGCCGGTGACACCGGCGCCTTAAGTACTGTAGCCCACAGTAATGGTAGTAATAATTAATCTAGATAAATAAATAATTGAATAAATATCGCAATTATTTGAAAACCACGGCAATGTGCCACTCCACTTACACGTGGCCATTCCGCGCAGCGGCACAGGCCGGAGCGGCTGGTGGCCTGGCAAGCTAACCGTTAGCCGATCTCGATGCCATCTCATAACATGAGTCAAACCGGTGAACCGGAAAAATAACCATATCCTCCAGCAAACCCAGCAACGGGCATTGCACTTCAACGATCGTCTTCGCATGCATAGCGCGCAAAGCATTCACTAGGCCTAGTTCTCTTCAGTGCGTTCCAGCTCTTCGAGCTTGGACGAAAACCGCTCGCGAGTCTGCAGCGCAAGTCTAAGTCGGTCAAACTGCCAATTGAAGACCATTGCGACAGTTTGATATGCCATCGGGAACAAATCCTTCTCAAGTGGCCAACGTCCCAAGAAAAGCCTATACCTGTTGTTGATAAACCCGATTCACCATTCATTCACCGTATGTTGCTGGCGGATTTCTTTGTTATGCTCATTCTTATACAACCACGAAGTGCTTTCCGTTCTTTTGTACGGGACTACCAGCTCTCCGTCCCCAGCAAATCCCATGTCTGCCATTCCATGTTGCGCGTTGAAAAGATAACGTTCTCGATTACGGTAAAAATCTGATCTTGTGTATAGCGAATGGTCTGACTCAGCGCCATGATCTGTTATTTCTACGCGTATGAACCTTCCAAAGATATCATAAAAAAGAAGAATAGAATAACAATGAGACTTCTTGTATCCGTCGTACGCTAGTTCTTGTTCATTGCTATGCTTAGGTCTCCGTCGTTTGTTTTTGTTTCCATCGACTAAAAACACACAGGATGGAAACCCGATCACCAAGCCTTCCATACTACATCTTTCCTTTGCACTTAGCGATCTTATAAGCTTAGGAATTTCAACGTCAAGAGGCTTATGTAAATCGAACAGCGTGTGTCTAAAGTAGTTTGACATACCCCCAACAGAAGAACCACACTTAGGTTCCATGTGTTCCAGACCTTGACCGCCCTCGTTTGACCCACCAAGAACGTCGAATAAGAAATAAAACGCTTTCTCGTGTCAAACTTTCTTTTTCGAGAAACACGGCTAGCCTCGCCGGCAAACACCGCTCTCACCTCAAATTGTTTGGCGATTTGTGTAGCAACCAGTTCATGCAGAGCGTCAAACTCTGATACTGTTAAATAGGTAAGCTTCTGAAACATGTGAACGTCTGCATCTTCGTGTGGCACAACATGGTTAAAGTTTGTCCACTCCCTGCGAACACATGTGGCTTTCTTGGTGTACATGGTGTTGGCATGACCGGGATTTGCTTTTTGAAGCCCTCCGTAGTCGCTTTCTCCTGCAAGTCACTTTTGCAGGTATACTTGTGCTGTAGAGTTGGCTGCAGCAAAGAGGTGCTTGGTATGCTGGTGTTGCGCTTCGAATTGGATCATGAAGGCAACTGCTGTGCTAACGTCGTCATCTGAGTCTCTCATTTTTGCTTATGGTAAGGTGGTGATAATGGCTATGGTTGGGTACGATGGATTGTAAAGATAGTCTTCAGAAGAAGGCAGTGAACGAAAAAACATTATTTCAAAATAACAAACCGTTCAGAATCGCCGTTTTGGACATAAGAACGTTTGGCCTTAGTTAAAAACCTCTAGTAGATGGTGATTCTTCTAAACGCTCGAATCCTAATGCACCGAACTGTCTTATATGTGTAAAACTCCACTTTTGTTACTCGGAATTGCAAATTTTGTCGACTTCATGTTATAAGTATCGTTGTATTCATCTTTGTAAGAGCTTACCAATGCACTCAAAATCAAAGAAATCAGAGGTATGGCGGCTGAAAAATCGTACATACAGTTTCATAGAGCACCAGATTTCGAAACACTGGTTAAAGTAGACAAAAAACACTAGCAATTTAAGATACGAGAATGTAGTTTTTATGGGCCTTAACGGTAAATGGACGGCGAAGATCATATGCCAGCTGGTTCCGGGCTGTGCTCTCCTTCTTCGTTATCCTGTCGTCGTTGCGCTGGCCGTCTTGCTGTACTGGAACTGGTTCTTCGCATAACTGGGTGCGATCCACGCGCTTATATTGCTGTGGATTCTACAGCCCATAGGTTGTTTCGGAGCCAAAACACACAACACTCTAGAGTACTGCACTTTCAATCGGATCACACACACGCACCGAGGACCATTACATTGAAAGTGCTCATTGCGCCACACCAGTAACCTTTTCTGGCTCTTTGCCAACTCAACTCCATACAAAAGTTTAGCTGCTTCATCCAAGACACACTGAAAAACTGATATGCCAAATATCTTTCTGTTCTTGACCTTACTGTTGTTCCATCTCACTTTTCTGATTTCTGGGAAATGCTCTGCTCGTCATGAAACTCTCATCAGTAATATACTCCCTCAAAATACTTGCTTGCGGCGCCAAACATGCCGCATTGCTCTGCCATCAACCTCAGCTTTCATTAAAGCACTTTTTGATGATCGTTTTTATCGATCTCATTCGACACATATTACCCGTCACTTTTCTGCCTTTCAATAGTGCTTTCTTTTTTTGTACTTTAACTGCTTTTAAGCAGTCTCACCTGCATTAAATGGGGCCTCTAAGCATATCAATTCAAGAACTACCTTCCGTCACGTTCGCTGCGATTTTTAAACTCATTGATGAGCTTCAAACGTATATAAGCAATGCTTTACAATTAGCCACTGCAAATCATGGCCCAACCGTAGCCCGCAGCGACAAGCTTGTAGCATTTCAAACTATTCAAACCACGCTTAAGCAAAGCTCTGTGTCCATGAATGGACAGAAATGTCCTGCAGTCTTGGCTTCTCTCTCCCTCAAAAAACTCAACTATCCTGCCACGGATAATCCATGCAAACTTCTGCATATGACGTGGAAAGGCAAAATCTACTGCATTACATTTTCAGAATGTAATCCACGTAGTTCTGGTAAAACATCACCCTAAAAGTGATGCAAAGGCAACTATACGCTAGATATCACGCCACTGCAGACCTCAGCAACTCTCAAATTCTCACTGATGATCTTCCGCCCGCTCTGTCGCCAAACCACATACTGAGTTTAAACTCCACCAGTTGAAACCCACTACACGCTCTCCCGTCACTCAAGACATTCTTCTCCATCTTGTATCAAGGCCAGAACAGCCGTACGGAAACATTGCACACCACGATCGGCGACGTGCTAATAGTCGATGAAAATGGACGGGAAACAGCTCACAAACCAGTCCACCTGGGTACATATCCGGAAAAAGGAATGTCCTTCCAAAAACGTACTGTCAGCACGCTTTTGGGAAGAACAATTCTTCCACACTTGCTTCGAAAAGTGGTAAGCCTAAACCAGGCTATAGCCAGAATGATATGGAACCACGGTGTTAACGGAGGAGTAATGGCATCGAAAGCGGAAGCGCGCACTTTAGCAAGAATTCTGCACCTTGCTCTTCTCAAGCACCACTCCATGCAAGCAGCCGTCGAATCCTCGGAAGGTATGGTGGTGGCTCTAAGACTCTTGTACACGTTGATTTTCTTACAATCCTCCATTTCACTAAAGAGTGCAACTCGAGCCCAAGCATGGGATGGCAGTACCCCTCCTGAAATTGAAACCATCAGCATAAAACCTTCTTCCACAACGGAAGAGGCGCCTGAATCGCCAGTTTGCAACAAAGGTAAAGAAAATAAATGCCTTCAAACCTGGAAGATACAGAACGAGTCATCCCAGCAATGAAAACACAAACCACCGACGGGGCCAGCAATTGCAGGCAAACCAGTCAACACACGCCAATCGAAACCAGAAACCCCATCTCAATGAGCGAAATGGCTCTTGATGGGCGGGAAAAGAACTTTCTCAGTCTTCACTCTCCTTCATGTCGCCAAAAACTCAACAATGAACAGCCTCTTGAGAATTGTGAACCAACCGTACCATGGTCCAAATTCAAGGAGAGAAAAAGCCACAACCTTCACATCACAATCAAGGCAAGTCTTTCAATCTCTCCCATCTCAGGCACAACTCTGGCTCAACAAAAGGGGCTCACAAACCCTCCAATTGAACAAAAGTTCTGTCTCATAACTCTTAGATACCGATGAAACGAACAACTACTCTCCCGCTTCATGTGGAGCAACGCGTTTGCGTAATATCCGCGCGTATGCGACTCGTAAGAGTATGACGTGGTCGCCACAATGGCTCTACGATATATGAGTTGTACTCACGTGGAGCGGTACCAAGTGGATGGTTTAGTGTGTGCAAGTTCACCTAGGAAGGTAGGAATCTGGAATGGATTGCAGAATGATGGACGCGTGCGCGCGTGAGCTACAGCGCTATGCTGTGATGTTATGTTTTACTTGGGAGGACCATTCAGGTTGCCTGACACTGGTCTAGCCACGTGTGTGGACCTGAGAAGGTGTGCAGTATTTTAGTTAACTATTACTATATATTTCTGTAGTGTACCTACTTAGGTGAGCACGACCTCACTGTCGCGAGCACTAAGTAAAGTCAACCGGAGTCTTCAGTCGCACATAAGTTTTCAGTTTGACGTGAAGAGTCCGGCTCTGGATTTTATTGCCTTTGCAGCGTGCACTACTCCACCCGGAGAGTCACCGCAGTCGGTTTGTACTACCTACCCGCTCGGTACGACTACAGAAATACTTTGTTTTAGTAATTGTCGTGTGACTTCCATTTTCTCTTTGTTACAGATATCGACCCTGTATTGTGTAATCTTTTGTTGCTTCTTGTTGCTTTTTCACCCACTGTCACGTCTGTTCCCGCTGTTTGCACGACCTGTCGGATGGTTCCGTTCTGCCTGTGGATTGCTCCCTTTTCTGGGTTCGCACTGGTCCACTGTACGTGTGTTCCACGGTTTCTTGGTTTTATCGTTCCTCTTTACCTCCGTGGTATTTCCGAAATACCATCGATCCTACACGCTACACCTGTGTAGACGGAGGGCTCAGCTACTGAGTCTACATCGCAAGAGGGCAGGGACTCGGACATCTTTGAGTGTCACCCATTCCCTATTTTTGCGCTACAAGTGGTCTCCCGACCTAGAACGGTTTAAGCTGGATTGGTTGTTTCAAGCTGATACCATTTCTGGTGTAATTCCTGGGAGTAAGACTCACGTGGAAAGCGAAGAAATGGTTATCAGTTGGACCGTCGTATGGTTGTCGAGTGACCTCGGTTTAGGTTTGCTTTCGTTTATTAGTTTGTCTGTTCCGCTCTGCGTATATCTTGTGGTCGAGCTCTTCAATATCCTGAGTGGATTGGCTGGCTAATTTTGAAATGCCACCACCCTCGAAGGGTTCTCACGCAGGCTCTTCAGGCGCTGCTCCACCTGCTGCACCGCGTTCGCGTGTTTCTACCGTGGAGGATTCACCTACTGATGAGGTCATCCCGGATGTTCGGAGAGCACTCTCTGTTGCTTCTGGTCCACGAGAAGTCCCTGTGGTTACCCAAACTGTAGTTGAGACACCGTCTGTGGTTGTTCCGGGTCGCAACGTTGCAACGGAGTTATCTTGACTTGAGTCCCGTATGGACACTGCTGCTGCGACACATGTGGAACTCTTGCAGAGTAGCACCGAGCTACGTTGTAAGGTTGACGACGCACAAGTTCGGGATTTCTCTTCCGACTTACGTCGATTGAGACAGGACGTGAATTATATTTTGGAACATCTTGGTACGCCCAAATTTTTTATGAACGTTTCTCAGGTATGTAACGAAGAATTTCGTGAGTCAGTAACTCGAATCCACTCTTTTTTGGATACTCTCGAAGAAACAATCCGTATGGATGAAGCCATGGACGCACGTATTCCCGACGAGAATGCCTCGGTTGGTTCGATTCACAGTTCGGTTAAACGAAGTCATCATAAGTCCAGGAAGGAAGTTCGCATCCATTTGGATTCTTCAGGTTCTGACTCTGATTGCCGCTCGAGTGGTTTCTCGTCGGATTCATCGGTTTCCGATTTTGATAGTGGACGACCTCGAGCGTCACGCTCAAAGGCTACATACCTTACTCAAGGATTTATTCACTCTCGCGAGAAATGATGGCGCCATCTGGGACTCAAAAAGTTAAAACCAACGAATCCTCTTTACAGGAAGCTTTTATAGTATTGATATTATCGCCTCAACGATTTATCGAATGGTCAATCATCACGGGGAACCGGAAACTTCGAGGACTACATCAAAAGGATGAGTATCACCTTTCAGAATCGGTTCTCTGATGAAGACCTAATCTCGGTTCTTGACTTCCTCGCCAAGTTCGTTCAGGAGGATGATATACTCGGAATGAGTGAAATACTAGCGTATGTCGCTCTACCGTACGTTTTCGCCGGTATGACTGAAGATCAGTTTACATCCAAACGTGGATCTTCCCGTGCCTCGGAGGGAGGGGTAATCTGTTGGCCGGAAGTGGTTCATTACCTACTTAGGTCTTACGCAACTGGTAACGCAATACAGGAAGCGATATTCGCTCTGCGCGATACAAGGCAGAAGCCTGGAGAAGCGGAAAAGGTTTTCTCAACACGGTTGAATAAGGCGGTTTACCATTGTGGTAACGTTTTCTTCGCTCAAGAACGCTACCATATGCTTTTTGATGGTCTAGATGCTTCTCCCAGAGCTCTGGTTGCTCGCCATCGCGAAAAGAAACGGAAAGTCACCTACCTTGAATTGGTTCAATATGCTCAAGCCGAGGGAGATACCTATCGTTCTCGACATTTGTCGAAAACTCAAACGTCGGGAGCTCTTCACGTTGAAGGATCATCATATTTATCGCTATTGCGTGAGAGAATCGCAATCGGTGATAATGATAACATCCATTTTGGAGGAAGTGACCCAGACTCGTTGGGAACTACGCATCTCCCGTCAACATCGAATCCAACCGTGGATGGAGACCCTGCGTATTATGGAAACGTTCGAATTCCGGCAGCACCAATCGCTTATGCGAACAATAGTACACTTCACACCCGTCCGGTTGGAAGGACACCGCACCATGCCGGGTGGACAATGGTTCATCCATTGCTTCAGCCCCGCAGATATATTTTATTTGCTACCTTCACGGTCATATCGCACCAAATTGCTATTTCCCCGCGAAGGATGGGTTGAAGATAGTCGCTCAGTATGAAGCCCTCACACCTGAGGAGAAGACTCGCGTTAGAAGTAACTCTTATGAACAACCGAAGTTCCTGCAAGCATACCTACACCAGGTGTCAGCAGACAATGCTGTTCGTGAACCTAACCTTGGTAACCAGGTGGAGAAGGTTGTACCCGCGATTTTGGTTCGTCAAGAATCCATCAAAGTGGATGCTTCACCGAATTCGGTGCAACCCGTTTCCAAAAAATAACTTCGGAAGTTTCACCTTCGGGAGGGGCGTCTTCCCCGCCACATTTGAAGATGCTCAAGAAGAAACAGCTTCGCTCTCCAGCTCTTAAAATCCTTACACGGATGATGGCGGCAACAGACGTGGAATCAGACCAGTTAATGGTTTTACGTCGACCGTGGGTACGTTCCCGTAATCTCCGTATCCCGGATCGGGTCTTGGTGATGGCCAAGAGAAACTACAAATTTTATGCCGACCTTGGCCTCTCCAACCAGGTTAAGGTTCGACAGTTGTCTGTTCTGGACACTGGGGCCGCTCCCAACTTAATCCATAAGGATTTGATACCACCGACATTTTGCAGTAACATCCGCTTGGGACCCTCGATGGATATCGCCCACGCGAACAATAACCCGTTGAAAGCGTCTGGGTATATATCTTTGGTTGTTAGATTGGGAACGTGCCTGGTACAACTCTACTTCGTTGTATGCGAGAAGCTCGCTGCACCGGTAATACTCGGTTGTGACTTTTGTGATCGCTTGGTCGATGCTATTCGCCCTTGTGCGAAATCAGTTGAAATGGAAGATGGATCGACAGTACCGATTGTACCGAAACCGTTGAAACGTGCTACGCGCAAGGGCGTTCCAATACCTGTCACACAAGAGGTTTCCAATATGAATCTGGTTTCCACGAAGCTTCGTATTTGCACGTCTATTGCGATATCGCCGGAGTCCCAAACCTGAGTGTCAGTTGTTACCAAGCAACATGGTGTGCACGGGATTCAACCGTTACCATCACTTTACGATGATCGTCAACTCCATTTAGCGAATGGTGTTGTCTCGGTTGAGCCCGACAAACCTTTTCAGGTCTTGGTTGCTAACTTTGGCAAAACCACGCAGTGGTTAGTCGAAAACAAAGTACTGGGTTCAGTTCTTCCGCATCCGGCAGCATTCGTTCCAAATAGAATACCTGTTGCTCAGGTTCTTGATATCGAATAACCCAGGGAGGGGAGGGCTGTAACGAAGGCGACATCGCATCTGCGAAGAACCAGAACTCGGAGTCAGTTCCATGGGAACCTGGAAGGGGTATTGCATTACCGCCCGGTTCTGAACAGAAATACCCTTTCAAAGAGTTGGACAACATGGAGCTAAGTCATGTCCATGTGACACATCTCAAAAGATTGCAAGAAATGCTACGTGAGTTCTAGATCCATGTGGGATGGCTTCCCCGGAAAAATAGGCATAACGGAACAACGTATTGATCTCCTTCCAGATACAAAGCCAACTGCTCAACGCCCATATCGGGCAGGTCCGAAGGCTTGGGAAGAAAAGAAATGTCAAATCGAGACAATGCTATGCGCTGGCGTTATAGAGCCCGCTCAGTCAGCATGAGCCTCACCAGTCGTATTGGATCCGAAACCCGATGGTTCGTGGAGATTCTGTATTGATTACTGACGCCTCAAGTGTTAACCGGTCAACGAAGTCTACCCAATCCCTCGGATGGATGAATACATTGACTCACTTGGGAGTGCTACGCTGTTCACCGCGTTGGACGCCAACTGGGGCTACTGGCAAGTTCCTATCCGAGAGGATGATCGCCATAAAACCGCATTTGTATGTCACCAAGGATTGTTCCGGTTTAAACGTATGCCGTTCAGACTTAATAACGGACCTGCTACTTTTCCACGTGCTATCGATAAACGTTTAGCTCGATTCGAGTGTAAAACCTGTTTGGTATATCTGGACGATATTATCGTGTTTTCCGATAACGCGGATGATCACTTAACCCATGCACGAGACGTAATGCGTGTACTGTGTGATGCAGGAATCACTCTTAAGTTGAAGAAAGGTGAGTTCCTCACAGAGTCTGTGAAATACCTCGGGCATACTATCCGC
Source organism: Gracilariopsis chorda (assembly GCA_003194525.1). Lineage (NCBI taxonomy): Eukaryota > Rhodophyta > Florideophyceae > Gracilariales > Gracilariaceae > Gracilariopsis > Gracilariopsis chorda. Next base: position 197,238 of record NBIV01000085.1, read on the forward strand.
CCAGGCCAACTCTCTGTCAATGAGACTCGAGTGAAATCGCTTAATAATGCAAAGCATTTGGGTACACAAACGGAAATGAGACCCTTTCTTGGATTATGTAACGTATACCGACGTTTCGTACCAGGTTTTCCCGAAATTGCAGCTCCCATTAACAGGGTTTTAAGCAAGGGACAACCAGTGAGCTTGGTTCCTTTTGGTGGTGCAGAATCTACTGCTTTCTCCAGGCTAGTGGATGCTGTTACACCACCGCCAATCTTGGCTCTTCCCAAGCTTGGGCTTCTCTATGAAGTGGGCACTGAGGCCAGTGATAACCAGGTTGGCTGTGCGTTAATTCAGACCTCAGAAGAAGGTGAGAGGAATCCCATCGGATATTGGTCACGAAGTCTTAACATACACGAACGTAATTACTCGGTTTCTTAGAAAGGGTGCATTGCCATCGTATGGGCATTAACAATGCTCCGACCCTACCTTATGGGTACTCACTTTAGGGTGTACACGGATCACGCGTGCGTCCATTGGCTCTTGGAGATTACCGAACCTTCCGGTCGCTTGACGCGTTGGTTTTTAGGCTCATCAGAGTTCGATTTTGATATCCTATACAAGAAAGAATGCTCTAATTCTCACACGGATGCATTTTCCCGATTGAGAATCAATGCGGAAGCAGAAGCTGCAGACCCGGATATACCATGATTTATGGTGAAAAACTTGTGCGGAAGTGCTGAAATCCTTTCAGATGATGTATGTGACGATATACTTGGTGCCGAAAGTTCGGGACCACTGGCTGGTTCATTTGTACCTATTGGTCCAGAGGAGATGATCTGTGAACAACAATTGGATTCGTTCTGTACACAGATTCGAGCCCGCCTTAATGGCGGAGATCGCATACCATTTGTGGGGAATGACCAAGGATACCAGGTTAGATTGCTTGAATCCACACCACAAATCGTGGTAGAGCACTCATTGCAACAGTGAGTCTTAAATATTTCTCACTATGTGAAGTTGGGAGCTCACCCTGGGGGTCGAAAGTTATACTTAGCTCTCAGAAGAGATTTATGCTGGCCCTTTATGGCATTAGACTGCTATGCAGTTAGACGTTCTTGCACAGAATGTGCTAAGAATCACGTGAAGCTACGTATATACTCAAGGAAGTTAACGTTGTTCCAAGCACGGGATTCGCTCGAACTCGTCGCGATTGATATTCTTGAAGAATTAGTACGCACCGTGCGTGGCAACAAGTTCTTGTTCGTGATAACCGATCGGTTTTCAAAAGCAGTACGGACTGTGCCGTTGAAGCGAGTTACCGCTAGCGCAGTCGCACAAGCGTTTGTCACACACTGGGTATTCGTATAGGATCCAACCGTTCATCTGGTGTCAGATAATGGAAGACAGTTCACTTCTAAGTGTTTCCAGGATGCCTGTCGAATCTTAACGATTAAGAACGTGTTCAAGACCACGTATCACCCCCAAAGCAATGGGCTGGTAAAACGATTTAATCGTACGATGCTTAACACATTAAGAACCTATGTAGCCGATCACCCCAAGGAATGGGATTTACACATCCATGCTATCAAGTATGCATACAACACCCAAGTTCATCGGGTTACTTCGTTATCACCTTTTGAATTGGTTTTGTCACGTATCCCACCACCGGTGGCCATCGAGGCACAAACCACGCTCTCTAAGTACCTCTGGATAGTTTTATACCATGAATCATGGAAACGGTGGCTAACCAAGATAGTAACGATCGCTCGGAAAGCTATGAAAAGAGCTCAGGACGCGTACAAGCGTAGTTTTCATAACAATGTTCGTACACAACTTCCGAAGGTATCCACAAATGACTTTGTATTCCTACGTAAGGAGTACTACAATCCTGAGAAGGAACGGCGCTATAAGCTTTCTCCAATTGTAGATGGACCCTATTGGGTAGTGTCTACTGATGAAAGTACAGTTGTGTTGGACATTAATAATCAGCACGAACGGATATCACGCGATCGCATTACTCACGCTCCTAATATCAACATGGGAGTAGTAATCGCACCTGCGACACTTTCAGGGATATCCCAATCGGATAAAACGCAGAGCACGCACTCTATATCGCGTCCTGCGACTCTCCTTACATCGGATCGGTTTTAGCCGATCTACCTTTGCAGTCGGATTCTCAACACGTTGGGTTCTCTGGTACACAACGGAACCGTCCCCAAATACTCAATAAAGTAACAACCCGCCTGAGGTTCTTTCTGCCCCCCAGCTTCGGCTAAGGAGGGGAGAGTGGCGCTGAAATCTCTATCGATACACCGCTGTCACTGGGAAATCTGCATTCCGGATATCACCGCAATGCTGCGTCTACTCCAGAAGGAGGAACTCCCACAGGGAAACCGAACCCTAATTGTAAGAGAGAAGTTACGCCTCAACTCGACGAGAGTAACGTCAGTAATGAACTGATGTCCCCATTCAGGGAAGACACTACGAGTAACACCAGTCCTGTTGTCAAACCGTCCGCTTCGAAGGAGAAGGACAACCATACTCGCAAAGTTGTGACGTGCACCGAAAAGACGGTTTCTGCAGAACCATATGGGTGTTTCTAAGGCGATTATAACCTGGTTTGATCAATCTCGTAGTGTGGAGAAGAAAGAAGCTCCGTAAAATTAATGAAGTCAATTCTGAAACTTTTGGGCACAAGTCATATCGTCACTGGTGAAATTGAACACAATAGTGTGCGACGTGACAGCATTGCTGTGTTCATGTACGGAGAACTGGATTACGGTGCCACGATACGCTGACGCGTGTGCACCACGCCCCGTGGTGAAGGTTTGTAAAAGCAACCGCAATTGGTGAAACACAGTAATCTTGTGGCTCTCGTGAACTTGACCGAAACCAATCAGATGGTGGATAATACACCATGTTCGGTGACCCGCCGCCCACGCGCAGTGAGTGCAGCGTGTGTGCTTCTCCGTCGCAACAGTACATCCACATGGATAAGGAGAACATCTCGAATCTCCGAAGCTACCGTTCAGCGGGCATTTGCGCATGACAAACGTTCTTTAGCTCGTTGTACTTGTGAGAGTAAGTACGTTCAGCTAAAGTTTAAGGATCACCGCTCGAACGTCGTAGACGTGAGTTAGCTCATCGTCGTCGCGAAGAGATATGACGAAGTCATGAAGCTGCCGTCGCTCACCAGAAGGCCTGGTACTGCTCCTGACGGCGCTCTGAACTCGAATTTGAGTGCCTGAGGTAAACCAGCCTACGGTACGCGTCATGGAGACGGATAACACTGGAATGTATTCACAGTAGTTCATTATGGAACACATCGTGCATCATGGAAGTCATGATGGAGTACTGCGTTATCTCATCCGATGGTATTGATATCGACCCAAAGAGGTTACATGGGAACCCATAGAGCACTTCCCAAGATCTAAGGTCATATCCTATCACCGTAAGACCCAGTCCATTCTCCCATCCACTTTGGATAATGCGCAGGTTGGGTAACCCCTCCGTGGTGAGATCGCACAGGATGTCGATGGGACTGCAACGCAGTTAGAGGAAGAACTCGAGGAGAGTAAGAAGTTGAGAACTCTGATAGGAGTGGAGGTTTCAGGAATATTCCCTTTTACTTACCAAATTAACGATTTCACCGAGTTAATGGTTTATGAAGATGAAGCATGCATCATGGAGAAGTACGCAAAGTGTGAAAAGAAGATTGAGAAGTTCGAGAAGCAAGAAGGAGAAGTATAAGTTAACACTGTGTGTTTATTCTATGTTCAGAAGATCTATCACTAGGTGATTATGAACTGCGAGGTGGTTACACTCCAGATGAGGGACCGGCACCACCCTGGTTTGACGCTCCTGGCGTATGCTGCGCAGCAAACGCTGCAGTGGACCCACGTCATTCATACCAGGCGGAAGAGGAATACCTAAGTTCAACAGGTTCGCTCGCAAAGCCACCAATTCCACAGATACCGCAACTGGCTGTCGAGAACTCTGTTGAGATCCCAGAGTCAAACCGGATGGTGCCATGGATCGTGTATCGGATGCTTCATCAACGCCGCTACCCGAAGCGTTCACACCCACCATGGGTATGGCACCACTTAGTGCGTTCGCTTCATCATCCAACATCGGATCGTGAAGGTCAACTGGAACACCGGAAGAACTCATTTTGAGTATGTTATTTAAGCACTTCGCCAGCTGCGACTTCTGCTCGATGAAAGCGGGAACCCTTGCCTTAAGAGGGGGAGATCATCATCATCCACATGATGTGGAGCAACGCTTTTGCGTAATATACGCGCGGATGTGACTCATAAGAGTATGATGTGGTCGCCGCAATGGTTCTATGGGACATGAGTTGGACTCACGTGGAGTGGCACTAAGTGGGTAGTTTAGTGTGTGCAAGTTCACCTAGGAAGGTAAGAATCTGGATTTGATTGCAGAATGATGGATGCGTGTGCGCGTGTGCTACAGCGCCATGCTGTGATGTTATGTTTTACTTGGGACGACCTCTCAGGGTGCCTGACACTGGTCTAGCCACATGTGTGGAACTGAGAAGGTGCGCATTGTTGTAGTTAATTACTACTATTTATTTCTGTACTGTACCTACTTATTTGAGCTCTACTGCACTATCGCAAGCACTGATTAAAGTCAACCCGAGCCTTCGGTCGCACATAAGTTTTCAGTTTGACGGGAAGAGTCTGGCTCTGGATTGCATTGCCTTTGCAGCGTGCACTACTCCACCTGGAGGGTCATTGCAATCGGTTTGTACTATGTACCTACTCGCTACGACTACAGATAAACTGTGTTTTAGTAATAGTCGTGTGACTTCCATTTTTTCTGTGTTTCAGATATCGACCTTGTATTGGGTATTCTTGATAGTTTCTTTTTGCTTTTGTGCCCACCTTCAGGTCTGCTCCCGCTGCCCGCACGAAACGTCGGGTGGCTCCGTTCTGTCTGTGGATAGCCCCCTTTTCTGGGTTCGCACTGGTCTACCGTACGCATTTTCCACCGCTTCCCGGTTTTGCCTGTCCTCTTTACCTCCTTGGTATTTCCGAACTACCGTCGGTCTTACACCCGACACGTGGGTATACGGAAGGCTCAACCACTTAATCTACCTTGCAAGAGGGCAGGGACTCGGATATCGTCAAGTGTCACCCATTCCCGGGTTCTGCACTACAATATGGGCCAATAACCATCCTGGACGGTAACACCTAATTCCAAAAATTAAACGAATAACAGCACGCCCATTTGGGAGTATCGGTACCCATTTCCCAGTTATCTGCACCGCTCACCGTTCTTCAACGTGCACAGCGTCCCCAAACACCCAGTTGCACCGCCTGCTCTGTCCATCCCATCCACCTGTCCACCTGTGCTCTGATCCCGTCGTACGTCATCCATTCTTGGCATGCATCTCTCGTTACCTACTTCCTATCGGCGTACGGTCGCTCTCCCATACTCGTCTCCAGCTTCTGCGCAGAATACCACTGCGGAGCATTATCCGTGGGCCGGAGATGCTCCCAAGGTGTTCGCGGCCTTGCACTGTTTCGAGGTACGCACAGCAGCAGGGACCTCTGTTCCACACGGTTTTAAGGTGTAAAACCGAGGTGGCTTCCGGCTATACTAACGGAATAGTTACCAAGAATCAGGTCACCAGCTGGTCCACGTAGCGCACGGGTCCGTATAAGCGGTATTCCGGTCCACGGAGAATCCAAAGGGAAAAAGGAAAGAAGATGGAAATAGCCAAGAAGAAGGGTACAACCCAGGGGTTCGTCGGGAAATTCGAAAGAGACCAGGCGGTGGGGATGTTGGTTATTCAGCCAGTACGGACAAAACTGAATACTAAGTTGAACGACCATCTGTTCCCACAATAGGAAGTAACCAATACAGTATAAACAGTGAACACTGGGCGAACCCATGGGGTGAGACAGATCAGCGGTTCTGTTGATAATGTGTGGGTAAGTATACCGCGACCGAGTGCGGTGAAACCCCAGAGAGAGATAGTCACTTCGCACAGGCGATAAACTCAGAGCCGAGTCACAGCTAAACTTTACTTTAGGATGAGATGGCAGGGGCGTCCTCCTTTAAGTATTATTGGGTCATAATTAAACTAAGAATGGTACTACTGTAGTGTGCTACCCTTGTCTTATACACATTTGTGTAAGTGAGCGGCATGGCCGGCCACGGCGCAGCACGACACGTGTGAATCATGCCAGCCATAAATCATTTCCGTACACTTACTATGCGTCCATCTATTCCAGATATCATGGCAATCACTCATGAAGGTTCCAAAAATACCAAATCAATTCGTATCGAATTTTACCCAAAAGTTCCAAAGGTTCACTTATAGCTGAGTTGAACGGATGTCAAGTCAGTACTGAATCATTCGTAATCCACCTCGATTAGATGATATGCGCATACGCCTTGCTATACACAAATGAGCAACGCTGTCCACTGTAATCCCCACGTCAATAGCGGAGAAACTCACAAATCTATACTTAGCACCTACGATGGCCTGTACAGGCATACCAAAGCCGCCTTTTGTGGGTTAGAATTGCTGAAGGTTCAAAACTTGAGTCATTTTTCGTAGATAGATGAGAATGCGATCAAAGGCTCCAACACAATCTGGTAAGGTATTCAGATGCTTCCCGGAAAGCGCAAACTCTGAAGCACGTTTCCGGTAGGGTGCAGTGCCATTTTTCTTTGGCAGACCTTCCAACTCCGAAAAAATGTCACAAACATCCCGAACTTCTTCGAACGCTTTGTCGCAAGTAGCTTAACGTGATCAGTGAGATATTATAAAGACCTCTTAGCTTGCTTTATCCATAAATTGCAGAAACATTCCGAGCTTGGTAGCAGCGCCAAAACATTATGCATTCATATGCACGCGCAATTCTTCTTCTTTTTCGTCTTCGTTGGATTGGGAGAGAAAGGGATGCATTGTTTTCAACAACTTCTTAGAAGAAGAACCCGAAATGCGGTAAAATGTTCCGACCTGGTGGTCGGGAAGCACATCAATTACTTTATCAAAACAATGACGTAGGATTTGTCGAATATGATGGGTTCGGCGTTTTTTGATAGCATCGGGAGCGCACAAAAGCACTCCGGCAAATATTAGTATGCGATGAACAGTTATGTGGGTTCGTTTGCACATTCAAGACATGCGCATGTAGTCTGGATATAAGTCGCAAAATTCAATCCCCGCCGAGATGCTGAGAAGCTCTAAACTTCCACAATGCCGCTCCATCAGTTCTGATTCAGAACCGATGGCGAGGCATTGTGTAGTTCTAGATTGCACTCGACACTGGCCAGTTTTCCTACAAAAACGTTCGCTGTGCGGCTTTGTCTTGCAGCTGCACAGCAAATGTCCAGTTTCTGTGATTTGCAATGATCTGCAAATGCAAAATTGGTCACGGGCGGAATTAACAAATAGCAGAAAGAAATTGAAACTTCAAGTCTATTTTGTTTTGCTGTCGAACTTATCTGACTCCTGCCATGGACTGACTTTCAGTTTGCAGATGTGCATGATAAATAGTTGAAATCTTTATATATGGCTGCAGATATCAATAGGACTCTTCACAGGCAACTATTGCAACTGTTCTTCTTCACGCATTCCATGTTCAGCACTAGATTGTAGAGCACAGTAGCCACTTCCAGTGCGCGTCAAAATTATAGGACAGGCGCTTCCGGCCAACGAAACTACAGTTGGCACAAAAGTTGCGCACCGAACCAAGCAGCTTTAAAACGTAAGAAAAAAATATACATACAGTCACGTAAGGTTTTTAAATTCTGTAACGGTGTATAAAACACATCTAAATAAATTTCAAAAGAAAAGGGCCTATTGCATTAAATCTACCCCACGCACTGAGTACTTTGTTTTGGCTGCTTGTTTGGCGAGCATACCAATGCAGTGACGTCAAGTACTGTCAATATGAGCACGCACCACATTATCTGGCACCCTCTCTTACTCTTCAAAGATAGTCTTCTAGAGCTCATCTAAGCACTCAACCTGCCGCGCATTGTAGTAGACCTGCCTTTCCGGAATGGCCCAAAGGCTCTCAATATGGTTTAGATTCGGTTCCAGACTAGAGCATTCCAAATAAGTAATGTTCTTCTTAGTAAACTATCCTTAGACTAGTGAGAAAGATGATTAGAAAAATTATCTTGTTGAAAAATCCATCATTGCTATGTGTAATGGCAGCCCAGTTCAATAAAAGATCCTCTGGTAACATGATGTAATTTTGGAAATCCTGACAACCACGCATGACCAGTAACAAAACTTTTCCAAATTAAGAGATACAACCTCAAACCATGGTCACCCAACCCCCCTTCTAACGCCAAGAAAGAAACGCTCTTCGTCGCCATTGCACTTCCAATAAGAAGCATATCCATCTGGTTTGTTTATATTGAAGTTCCTTTCGTCAGAAAATACAGCTTTCCGCCATTCCAAATCAGTTCGAGGGGCATGCTCAGTGGCCTACTCAACACGATTTTTTCTTTGTAACGGCGTTAGATAAAATTTTGTTCGCAACTTGTTTTGCACAAATCAATTACCCGCGTGAAGAGCACGTCAAATGTAAAAGACAGGAACGTCAAGTTATAGGTTCGTTTCAATACGATGCTGCTTTCACCAGTCTTTCTTTCTCGTCGGTACAAATACCGTTTATGGTCAGCAGTCGTTTTTGTAGGCCTTGCACTTCTTCTTGGCAGTTCCATATGTATCGGGAGTTTTTAAAAAGTCGGTTACGATGATTTTAGACCGTCAGATAATATGAGCGATCTCGAGGTGTTCTTTTTTTGCCCTGTCAGAGCAAGGAATGCTCTCTGCTCTTTTAGTGTAAGAGGTTAACCCCAAGGCATGTTGTCTCTGCCCTGGAGGGTATGAGGGCATTTAGTGGGGTTACATGTTGCTTTTTTACAGCGTCAGAAAGGTGCCAGGGTTTGTATTTGGCATTCATTGGCGCCAAAATAGTATTGGTCCCATAATACTGAAGTGCTTTCTACGGAGTATGAAATCTGTCTCCAGAAGTACGTGAGTTTTAAAAAGGAAACTGACATGGTTTTTTTCGGTTTCCAACAAGTTTTACAACTTTAAATGTGAGGCACTGGATCGTGAAGTTACTTTGTCGTCGCGGTCTCAAGAGTACAGCAATGATATTCTACTTTACTGGTGTTTAAATCTACAAAATTGTGAGGCAGCAAGAAGCTATATTGCTTGCCAGTACCCGGTTGGTGCGGGTCATTTTGGCTCCGGTCTTGGTTTAATGTGTAACGCCGTGCAAAGGAGAGCGAAAAGTTCACGATGAAATGCTTTGGTGAAGATTTTGGCCTTCATGGCCGTCGCGGGAATGCGCACAATGCAGATGGTGCTGCGGGCGACGCGGTGCTGGCGGTAATGGTGTCGAGGGTCAATGTATTCTAGTAGCTTGATCGGAGCTTGGTGTTTTGCTATGAGCATGGCTGAGCGATTGTTGACATCGTGGGGGGTTGGTTCCTGGGGCATGCCGTAAGCATCCGTCAGAATTTTAATGATACAAGTGGTGTGCAGAATTGCGTCGGTAGAGCCAATGTACTCCTCATCGGTATTCGAAAGAGCTACTACGTCTTGTTTCCGTGATCGCCACAAAACTGAGGTTATGTGAGTGCAGTGGATGGTACCGGTATTGGATTTGCGTTTCTTCTCATTAGCGAAGTCTGCATCGCTGTAGACAGTGAAAAACACGCAGGAGATGATTGCTGGGTTCAGTTTGTAGTAGAATGTCCGTGTGTGTGTATAATAGAATACTACGTCCTTTGGCCAACTGGGGTAGTAGTCTACTAAGGGTTAGTAGCGGCAGAGAGCCAACCACTGTGGTGACAATCTACTGGGTCTACTAGTGACGGGGGCACCAACTGGCAGCGAGGCACAATGTGCGGGCGCTATCCCAAGTCCGTACAGGTCGGGAGAATGGTAGCAATGGCTTGGGGGCCATTGGAGTCCTACTGGCTGCATATGGCGGCAAGAAGACGGTGAGGGTGCTTGTCTTTAAGCTTCAGAGATCGGCGGCACACGAGGCAACCTATATGGCTGGCGAGGCGCTTTGACTTCCGGACACTATCCTAACAAATTACATTAAATGAGCTACATAATTAAACCTGTGGCCACAGTGCCTTGGCCCTCGCAGTGTCCCCTCGTATCTCATGCATAGGCACCCAGCTTGGCCACGTGGAATATTTCGGCCAGCAATGTTCTGGCCCCTGCCAGCCCAGCCCCATGGTTACTTCACCACTGCACCTGCCCAATGGTCATTCTCCTACAGTGTGATTACCTTTCAAGTACCTTAGGAGTGACTTGAGTGCTTTTAAATGATGATGTTGCGGTTTGGCAATTTGTTGGACCTGACCATTAGTGGCGTAGGCAACATCGGGGTGGGTGCTGTCGGTTATGTACCGAATCTACACAAGGAGATGTCGGAACCTTATCGCTTGCTCGGCAGAGAGCGTTTAAAACGGGGATTGGTGTTCTAGGAATGTTAGTGTGCAGTATGGTGTGTGCGTGGGTTACAGCTTGTCATCCCACTTTGTTCGAGAATGGAGTCCACGGCATCAAGTAGGGAAATGTGAGTTCCGTGGGCCGTATGTGTGAGTGTGCAATTGAGAATTGCCGTTGAGCTCAGAGCCTTGATGTTTTACATCTGCAAGATTTGTGTCTAAAGTGCGTTGAGTAGTGCCTGATTTGTGGCCAGGGCTAGAAACTCGCCTATTGTTGTGCTGATGACAATATTGCGGCAATCGGTGTGCTTGATGTACAGAAATGGGTCGTGTTTGGAACTTTTGAATCTGGTTGCTTTTAGAAACGGCTTGAGGCCGTGATTAGAGTAGTAGGTTACAAGAGGGGATCTGTAAAGGTTTCCAATGAGTTGTCAGTATGGCTCAGGATGCATGTAGGAGCCAATAAAGCGTTGCTTTTGCTTAACAGATATGAGGCGGTTACGGTGGTTTTTGCCTCGGAAGGAGGCCGACGTGATGTCGTAGTGATCAAGTGGAGGATTATGGGAGGTATGCAGAAGCACAAGCATCCGTTATGTAGTCCCATCAGCGGTGAATGTTATGGTATGGTTGGGGTTATAATGGAGTCCCGGTTGCGTGAGGACGCCGCCTAAGTTACATCCTGTCTTTTGCTCCACGATGTAGCTTTCCGCTCTGCGTTTGTATCAGTATAGCATCATAGGTAGTGTGATGGCATTGGGAGGGGGTTTGAACTTTGACGGGAGCCAACGAATGGTGTTGTGCTCCTGCAAGTTTTCTAGCTTCGCGTTGCGTGCGGTTTTCCGTTGAATTCCGTCTACAGATGGTTCAGATCGCTGAAAAATATTAAGAGGTGGGGAGAGCAACTCATAAATTGGCACTGTAATCATGTGACAGTCGAGCAGTGTATGAGAAGAACCCTTCACAGGTGAATTGGTAATAGACAATGGTTGTGGACAGCCCCACGTGTATGGCGAGCTTGTGCTCAAATATAAGATATTCTTTAGAGATTTTATATCAGGAATTCCCACTACACTACTTAGTGGTGCCGCTGCTGGTGGCTCACTCAGTAAAGGAGACAAGCACCCATCGCCTTCAACTCAGAGGATCCTTCGGACCAAGAGGTCATAGAGCTCTGCCTTCACGGAGCCTTATCGGCATATCAAGATTGCAGTATTGCTCACGAACGTCCTCTTTGTTGCTGTTGTTGTTTCTGTTATGTCGGGTGTTTCCTTTTCTAAAGCTTGCTAGACTATAACGTTACGTGTGGAATCTCACTCTCAGCCGCCTACTGCATTGGAACCGAAGTCCCGTGACCGTGACGTCTCCCCCATTGCCCTCGTGGAACCCCTTCAGCCTCTAGGATCGTTGCATGCGAGGCAGAGCCCGTCTCGTGCGGTTGGTACTGTACCTACACCACTACCGAGCTCTTACAGTGAAAGGGATTGTATACCACACTTCCCAGTAAGATGCGTCGGGATATAGGCGTGCTTTCGCGAGATTGGCGGGAAGTGCTGTGTCGATGGTGGTAGATTGAGTTATGGATTTTTTGTGTTGGGTACGAGTGGCAAAGGTGGTTGCGGTGGTGGTGCTGGGAACCGATCTCTTGGAATTTGGGTGAAATTTGGATGCGTGGATTTCCTGGTAGGTGCTGATTCGAAGGTTAATGACAGCAACATGGGTTAACGATGTGGCATACATGTAGCGAGCCGGATCGGCTCAGGTTTGATTTTTTTTTGGGGGCGTAGACAAGTAGGGTTCCGAGCTGGCTCAAAGTAAAGATGCGCGTGAGGCTGGGAGTTTGGTTGTACCAAAGGTTGTAGGCAGATGGGTTGATGGTTTCATGGTGGATTAAGTTGTCCTTAAATATTGTATCCCGTGCGGTATCCTCCTAGTATGTTTCGTGGAGCCCTTTGGTGTGTAGTAAGACCTTGACTGATTCTATGAATGGGCAGTTTAGGCTTTCGGCTATGCCGTTTTTTGGGGGATAATGTGTGGGGGGTAGGTGCAGCTGAGCACCTTCCAGGTGTTCTCGGAATGCTAGATAGAGGTGCTAGATCGCAAGTTTCTTAGACAAAAGCTCAAAAAGTACTACAAAAATGATAGATTCTGCTAGTTTCTGGCGCTTGCCAAGTAAAAAAATTTTTTTTTGGAATTCACACTTCCATATCTTACATAGCCTTGCCTCACCTGCACTGCGCGTCGCTAGTCTCAAGTTTGGAGCAAGTTCATTCTCCATTAAAAGCTAGATACAGATCTCAAAATGGCGCTGGCCACGCAGCGGCCAGCGCCATTTCGAGCACGCAACCCAAACTAACATATTTATTTCCATCTTTTGAATTTCAAACTTACTACTGCCCTAGTTTGACGTCCAACTCATGCTAAGGAACTCATCTGGGCAGCTGTCTCCCTTCTCATACACCCGATGCACCGCGCACCAGATTCAAATACCACCAATTCAATTATCCTTCTCCCTTCCAAAATTCTCTCCGTAGTCCTAACAGACTCAAGTACACTCCTAAACATCACCATTCTTTCTCTCCCTCTCCCCTCATTCCATGCCTCCTCTTCAACCGACTCCAACCCTCCAATCCTTCTTCGTCCTTCTCCTTCAACCTCTTTCTCACAACACCCGTACCTCCAGGAGTAGCCGGAGACCCTCTCCCGACAGCACCTCCCATCCCATCTTCCCATCTACCTTCATACATCTTCTTAAATTCATGCCTGGCGCTCCATCGTAATCGCGATGGAGCACCATGACACCTCGGACCACGTACCTCGACCCAAAACGAAGAGAAACATAATCCGAAGGAAACGGGTTCATTCAAGATGCACGGAACCGGAGAAGAGCTTATTGATGCTTATATTGCAGTTCGTGATGACTACGCAGCGACGAGGTGAAATGTGGATGAGCCGAGAAGTTTGAAGCACACCCACTTTGTCAACGTTCATGACTCTGCCAAGAAAATGTTTCTCACTCTCATTGGACCGGATTAAATCTCGTATTCGGACTCGGAGCTCCGTAACATGTCTCTCAGAGGCCCTCCACGTCAACTCTATCTTATGGAAAGAGTGGTGGACGTAAAGGACCGTGAAGAAGACAGGTGTGTAAGGGAATTTTGGAAGGTTTATTATAAAATGGAAGGGCTTAAAGGAATTCCCCGTAACGTGTTGCTATCTGTCTTTTGCAAGTCCTGTGTTTTGGGAGCAACCAAAAAATCTTCCGCTTTCCACACAGATCCTTGCACCAACTTTGAAATGGTCATTGGTTTGTCTATGGTGCAGCAGATTGCCGTGGATAAGAAAGGAAGTGGTAGGAAGACGAAAAGGGGCATGGCAGCTAAGAACTTCTCGAAAGTGATTTTGTCGGACAAGACCCAGAGTCAGAGAGTCGAGTATGGTGTACAGCTGGTGACCAGGGCTTGGGATTATTTAGCCCAATTCCTCGGGTTTCCCAACGTTGAGGTTATGATCTTGCCTTACATTCGACTCGACTATATCAGTGTAGTCTTCACTGATATCGCACAACGCTTCATGGGCTTCCAACACAAAGATTGTTCCAAGCAGTTTGTGGAGGAGAAGAACGTCGCCACAATAGAAGAAAACGTTACCAAATGGGCATGGAATCTGCCAGGCCAGTGGATACAGCGCTTCGCCTTTTTGCCCGAGAATACCTTGGTGACCTTTGTAATGTGGTGCTACAAGAGAAACTATTCGACATCTCTGCTCCCAGCAAATGGGATGCCCTCAAAAGGTTCATCATCACGAGAACGAGGCTTTTCCCTCTGCGGTTTGAGAACTTTAGTGAATCTCTTGTCACTACGGTTCAAGAGGCCATAAAGCCTCTGAAGCTCATTGCATTGCATAGAAGCAATGTCAAAGTACATCAACCTGTGAAACCAGAGCTCGCAGAAGACGTTGACATCATTATGGAGCCGGTAGAAACTGGTACGGCTGGTGGTGGGAACGAACGTGCTGAGCGTGTGGGAGGTGGTGATCAGGGTGAATTGGGAGAAGTGGAAGAGATAGAGATGGTAAAGGATGCGGAACGTGGTACTGCGGGACGTGGTACTGCACCAAAGGCCAGTGAAGGACTGCAGACAACAGCTTTGTCGCCGAACTTTTCGTATGATGTCGAAGGCACGGGGATTCGTGCACCACCGTACCCTACGACTTTGGATGATGTGATAGCTTATAAGTATTTTGAGAAGGAGATGTCCCGCAACTTCCGTTTCCACAACTGCAAGTTCGAAAATCTCATCGAAGTTGACGACAACAAGTCTGGCGAAAACGAGGTATCTATTGAAGGAAGGGTACAGTTCCTGCTTTCCGATCCGCCATATGGGACTCGTTCTGAGCATCGTTTGGAGAACAGCGAACACGGTGATCTGACAGAGAAGGGCATGAGCAGGTCAGTGAGGAGGTCTTCAAAGCTTCCACGTCCTGGTGGACATATTATACAGTTCTGCTCATGGGATCAGGTACCGTTGTGGCGGGATGTGCTACGGAAAGTTACCTACATGGATGACTCTGATACGATGCGTTACTCCTTGGTCGTCGACGAACAGCCCCTCCATTTCGTACGGTCTTTAGGTAATACGACGGGTAACGTTGGGAGAAGAAGTTGCCGGTTGCACCAGACGACAGAATACGCTGTACATGCTGTTCGTTCTGGAGTTCCTTATGCACAACAGCACTGGATGGTCAACTATGAGAACTTCAATTATCTTGCTTCACTATACCCAGCGTATCCTGCAATCATGGATCAGGTGCCGCCGATGTCAAATAGTGAGATGCTCATGTGGTCTGTCAAAAACCCGGATGGGAGGTATACGAGGAAGAGGGTGCAACCGGAACAGAAGTGTAGGGCACTGTTGAAAGAGCTGATTTGCGGGTTCAGTCAGCCAGGAGACCTCGTGGTCGACATGTTTGCCGGAACGTTCTCGACAGCGATGGCGTGCATGGAACTGCCCAAGCATCGGAAGTTTGTGGGGTGTGAACCGGATAAAGTTTGCTTTGAACACGCCAGGCATGCCGCTATTGTTCGCTTCGCTTCCATAATACGGGAAGGAAACATGGATATGGAGAAGAGCCAGGAGCGTCGAAAGATGGCCCATTGTGTTTCCTCTGCATTCCCAATGGGAAGAAGCACGCACACCGTGTTATGGAGGGCTGTCGACAGATTTCCACCGTACCATATTCTTCCCCGACACCTTATCGACTTTCTCTCCACTTTGTGGCAAAGTGAAATTCTAGGGAAGTTGGGAAGGAAGGATGCTATGGATGGATGGCCGAGGGAGCTGCAGGGAACAATGAATCTGGAGAACATGCAGTCTCTATTGGCAATGGAGGCTGTGCAATATGGGTTGTGAGTGGGCAAGTCTACTACTCGTCACGAAAAGGCTGGTGTTGGAGTGTTTGCAACTCTTCGAATTGCTGCAGGTCTGACGAAGGATCGCTTCCAGAAGTATGCGGTGGAGATAGAAGTCTACGGTCAACAGTTCCAATCAATTCCACATCGAAAACAGCTGACGAATTGGCATGGAAAACAAGCAAACCCCATCTTCTGGGTGATTCCTGCCCCTTTTTGTATTGTGGGGTATATCAACGATCCAAAGTAAGTGGAAGGGGATACACAGTTAGATGCCATGGTGGATGGCCTCTTGAAAAAAAGGGATGCTAATGTGCGAATGAAACGGACACCGGGAGTGGGACGAACACCAGGGGGAATAACGGACTACAAACTTATTAAGATGGAGGCGACAGCCGACATAGCTCAAGGAGAGGAACTCTTCGCCAGATACGGTGATGTTTATGACTGGCAAACCGATTTGAATGTGGAGGATGGAACGATAGTCACTTATTCGTTTGTTGTTATAAACCGTTCTCCACAGCTTGGCTAAAGAATGTCGTTTATTATGTGAACGGATGTCTAGTCCTAACTTAGGAAAATATTACTTTTCAGTAGGGATAGAAGATAAAAAGCGATATAGATGTGACACAGAAACGTCCATTCTCGGTACCACCGAGGATTGTATTTTCAAGATTTCACAAAAAGCAAAGATTTTTGTGCGCATCGGGTGGCGAGATTGTCCCAGAAAACACACGGCGTGCGCCAAACCAGAGCGCCACCAGCCACTTGTGCAAGAGTTTTGACTCCAAGAATCGCGCCGAAGGGAAAGAAGCGAGGCCCAGGAAGGGGTACTGTGGCGAGTGCGGCTAAGACGTGGGGAAAGGCTATTGGGGAGCGAACCGTGAGTGGAACGAAAGCAAAATCATGTGTTCCCAGGAGCGGATTATCGGGGAGGAGGTCAAGAGAAGGTGCTTCGAAGAGAGGGGGAAGAGGTGGGGCAAAGAACGTCGGATCCGAGTGCACGAAGAGTGAGTGCACGACGAGTGAGAGTTTGAAGGCTGATGCCCATGCGCATATAGCAGGCGGGAGAGATTCGGTTCGGGGACAGCGATCTATGCCTGGGTCGGGTGGTAGAGTGGAGGGTAAAAAATGGTTGGTTGTTCAGCAAACGGAAGAGGTAACAGATCAGGGAGGGTTGAAAGGAAATGCGCGGGTCGAAGACCGAAATAAGGATGAAGATATGCCCGGAAGGAAACAAATAGAAGAGGCAGGTGCGCTGAAGAGAGGTGGGGCCCAAAGTGGAAACCAAGATGTAGGAGAGGTGGATGTCCCTTTGGAACGCAGTGATGGGGACGAAGAGGATCACATTGTGAAGGAGAGATGGACGAGAGATATGATAAACGAAGGAGTGGGACGCCACTCTAATTTAAAAGAGGAAACGCGAGAAGTGGAAGAAGTGGTCAGAGCGACGTATGGAATACAGGAAGCATCGAAAAGCGGAGACCGTACAAGCACACTCGTGCGGACACGAAAGGTGCAAGTGGCTGAAAACTTGGAAAGTGATAGAGGAAGCAGAACGCCGCAGACTCTGGAAGGCATGCGAGAGAGAAACTGAATTGTTCATCGGTCGCCAAGTGAACCTGCTGATGAGCGAAGCCTGCCTGTCAATGTTTTGGGAGATGCAGGAAATGACGACATCGGTGTGATTTCTTGATCTTCGTTAGTTGAGAGGGACAATATATTGAGGGCAGAACTCGAACAGTTCAAAGGGAACCACTGCAGCCTAAAGATGTCCCTGAAGCTGACGCAAGAGGAACAGAAGAGGATGAGAGAAGAGATGAGCGAGAAGAATATATTGATAGGTAGCTTACGGGAATGGATGAAGGTGGGAAGAGGGGAGAGAAAGGGATCTGAAGGTGAAAATGGCTTGAGAGGGAGTAGGAAGTATGTAGTTGATGTGCAAGAGAGTTTTTATGGGTTTGCCAGGGTATTATATGATAGGTTATTGTACTACGGGAAGGGGGAGGTATCGAAGTTTTGTTCTACTTCGGAAGGTGTGGAAAGACACTGGAAGAATCGATGCAAAGTATTGGAGAAGGGAAGAGAGTGGAGTGTGTTTGTCGTCGGAGGAAAGGAAATTGTGCCTCAATGTCCGTTTGAGATCGCGTCTGAGATGAGGTCGTACACGCCTTCGTCGCGAGGAGGAAGTAATGACAAATTGAAGTACTTGATTGGCATTGAGATTGAGGGGGAGAAATGGCAGTCGATTAGTGATGCGGGTAGGAAGGATCAATGCTTGCGGGAGGTTGTTGCGGACAGGTGTTTGAGGCAACGTATGAAGCAGAATTTGAGTGATTTGATCGGGATTTGGAAGCGTACGGCACTGCACAAAATGCTTTCATTGCTTGGATATGACTTGATCGCCAGACGTGTGAGACCGCGAGAGGGGACGGGGCTAGACATTGAGTTGAAGAAGCAGTTAGAGGAAGCAAAGACGAAGTTAAAGGGGGATGGGGAGGCGAAGAGTGGTAGTTTATGTTCTTGGAGGATGAGGACAATCGAGGATCTTACGTATTCTGGATTTCAGGTTGCTGGTCGGCTGAGGGAGTTTAGTGAAGAGGACATGTACTTCAAGAACGGGGCTGCGGTGGAAGTGTTGGAAGAATTCATGGTATATGAGATGGGGACGGAAAGGGAGGGAAAGATGGAGTGCGTTGATGGGACAGTGATACATTTGGCTCGTTTGGATGCGTGGATCGATTTTGATTTGACAGAAATAGACACAGATATTGGGCGTGGAGGAAGAAGGCAGTTGATATATTCTAGTTATACGGGGAATATCTTCGGATTGCGATGGAGAAAATACTTGGGGTGGCGTGGGAGAGGGTGAGAGAACTACATCATGAAGAATTGGAAAATGAAGGTTGTGATGACGGTGACCCGCGTTTATAGCTAGGAATGTGAAGTGCAACGCCCTCAGGGAGGGATTCCTGGTACTTGATCTTTTTCCCGATATTATCGGTTGTGTAGTGTATATATGAGCTACGCCCCACAATAGTGGGTATGGACACGTGGGACACGGTTTTGGGTCAACTGGCGGTTGGCCACAGTAGTGGATGTTGCCACGAAATGTGGAGTATTTTAGTTGATTTTATTTATTATTTTCACACCGATTTCTGGGAAGCTAGTACTTAGTGTGACGGCGCACTGCCGTCGCACCAGTAAACCTTCCACAACAAGGGAACCCAACCTGGGGAATTGGCTCTAGTTGTTACCGCTTGCGCGCGTGCTCTACTCCTCCTTGGAGGAAAACGCCGTAAACCACGGGACATCTAACCCCCTTGCACATCTAAAGAGGCCCATGCTTGGGAGTATAATTGTTCCAATCACATTGGTGTTTCGCCCTGTATAGGGATATTGTTACTGGCATCGCCGTTCGCCCCCGTCGCTCTCGCGACTCACCTCGTCCTCTCTTCCTCCTCTCCGCCCTTCCTTTTTCCCCTTTTTAAGGTAGCACCTCCCGCCATCCGCGTTCCTCGTGTGCGCATCCGTCCACACACACCCACTTACGTGGAAACATACCTCTACTGAGGATCACACTCCGCTCACGCGGATACCGATTCTTCGCCTTCACCTCCCTGCGCAAGTCATGACAGGTGTCCCTGGTCTTACAAACCGGCTTCGCCGTGACACCTCCGGGAGGGCTCTACCCAACTGGGTTCACCTCGTGACAGGAAGATCCCGGACGTATTTCGGTGTTTTCTCTTTTAGTGGTCTCGTGACTTAGAATCGGTTTTTGTTTTCCCTCTTAAGAGGTTTGTTTTCATTCACCGGAAGTTCCGTGATCGTTTCCCTTCGTAACGGTATTATCTCATGTCGAGAAATCCCTCCGATGCGGAGCCAGTGGTTACGCGTAGTCGCTCCCGCGACAACACCGACACTTCCGAAGTTCGGTTTGTACCCCGTATCCCTATACGGACAAGTTCCAGCCGTGCTGGCACCGCTTCACTGCGGAATGATACCCCCGACCGGGAACCCCGGAACCTTCTTTTGCCCTCATTATCACCCCCACAGGGGAATGCAGCATCGACTCCGGCTGTTGCCGCAGTGCCCCAGGCACCCCGCCCTGCTCCCGCTGTCGCGGCTTCAAGCCCCCGTGGAACGGGCGATAACACCCCCCAGGGGACTTCCCTGGAATCCCAGGTCCGCGCTCTGTGAACCGCCCATGACACCCTTGTAGGGGAACTAAAATCCCTCCAAGAGGTGGTCTTGGCAACCCCCGTAAAGGAGGTTGTCGAGGAACTCCGTATTTTACGGTCTGACGTCAACTCCGTGTTGGAGAGTTTGGGACAACCCACCACCTTCATCGAAGGAGTTGAAGCCCGATTTGATCGGATTGGTGCCCGCCTGGAGACGCTGGAGCAGTTCGTCCTCATGGACAAACCATCCCCGGATGATCCGGTAAACGAGGCATCGCACAACGACCAGCTTGCTGGGAAGAAGAAACGCCGTCACCGACGGAAACACCACCGAAAATATTCGGACTCCGATTCTTCGACATCGTCGGACTCATCCCGAAACCATTCGGTTAGCTCGAGCTTCTCGGACTCTGACTCGGAGGACGAGAAGCGAGGCTACTCTTCCCACTCGAAGCGGTCATCGGCCACTGAAGGTGTGATCCGAACCCGCCAGAAGGGGAGAAGACACCCCGGTCTCCGGGAATTGAAACCGACAAACCCGGATTACCGGAAGCTTTTATCATACCGGTACTACCAGCTCGAAGATTCGTCACTTGGACGTACGACCCGTGCTACGGGAAAGGTGCGAGAATGCATTAAGCGAATGAAGCTCTCGCTCCGCAACCAGTATTTTACTGGAGAGGACCCAGTCCTGGTACTGGATTTCTTATCCTGCTTTGTAGCGGAGGGCGATATCCTCTGTATGAATGAGGTACAAGCCTATTTGGCTTTACCGTATTTCTTACGGGGAGTGGCGGAGGACCAATACAATTCTGTCAGAGGATCTTGTCGTGCCTCCGAGGGATGGGTTACTTGTGGGCCGGAGGCTGTGCAGTATCTTCTGCGCTCCTACGCCACAAACACCGCTATTCAGCAGGCTATCCTCGCTTTGCGAGATACACGCCAGCGTGCTGGAGAGACAGAGACCGACTACTCGGTGCGCCTTAACAAGGCTTTCCACAGATGTGGTAACGTATACCCCGCTGGGAAGTGCATTACCATGTTCATCGATGGTCTTGACCCGGCAATCCGGAGTTTAATTACCCGTTATCGGGAGGACAAGCGGGGGATCACCTATCTCGAGCTGGTCCAACACGCTCGAGCGGAAGGGGATGCACTTCGTGCAAGAACTCCGAACAATCGGTCTAAATCCGCCAAGGCGTTTTTGCTAGAAAGCGAAGCTTCCTCACTCCCGCTCACTGCGGATGGGAACCCTGGACAGGGATTTGATACGGTGCATTTAGTGCAGGGGGATGGTGTGTCGATACCCACCAGTGATTTGCCGTCGACGACGGAGATGACCCGTGATACGGGAACAAAAGATCCCGTTCTATACGGTGGTAACGGTCGGGTCCAACCCCAACGAATCCCGTTTTCAAACGGTTATTTCCGTTATCAACGGCCTGGATGGACTGACACCCGCCCTGCGGTTCGCTTCTCCGATACTCGGAATAATAAACTGCGTGTCGCGGTGTTGGATCTCATTTGCCAGCTTTGTTATGCCCATTGCCATACCTCGCCTCAGTGTATCTGCTCACTGAAGGATATGGCCAAGGTGGTGGCAAACTACGAGGCCCTCACTCCAGAGGAGAAACGTTCCGTCCCAACGGCTTCCTACCTCCGTGCTAAAACGGACTTTTCCCATGCCCTACCACAGAACCCGCGTGCGCAGCAAGCTTCATACGCCCTGATTCGGGAGATCACGCAACCATCCGTTGCAACCCCCGCTTATGTGGATAGAAACCCCCGTCAACGGGATGAAGCACTCGTTGTCGAGGAACCCAACCCACCGCCAAAGGCGGAAAACTATCTGAGGGAGTCTCCCCTTTGGGAGAGGCGTCATCAGACAAGAGGCTGTTGGCGCCAGAGGCGTCCTCGCATCGCTCCCCGGTGAAAGTCCTCTCGAGGAAAGACACCGCTGACGCGGGCTCTGCGCACCTCGGTATGTTGCGTCGCCCGTGGATATGGAGTAAAAATCCCCGGATTCCCGGTAGAGTCTTGGTCTTGGCCAAGCGCAATTACAAGGTCTATTCCGACCTTGGCGTTGATCCCCGGTTTATGGTGAGGTTTCTCACCGTTCTGGATACAGATGCAGGCCCCAACTTTGTTGTGAAATCATTGTTACCCCCGCTTGTGCGGTCTCGTATCCGCTCTGACGCGGTCCCCGACATTTCGGATGCGAAAAACAATCCGTTACAAACGGTGGGCACAGTGGACCTCGTCGTGAGACTTGGTACCTCTGTGGTGAAGTTGGACTTCATCGTTTGCCGTTCATTGGCAGCACCAGTCATACTGGGATGTGATTACTGCGACAGATTTGTCGACGCAATCAGGCCCCGCCTCAGACATGTAGAACTTGACGACGGATCGTCGGTTCCGATTCTTCGCCGCCCGCTAAAGCGGTCCTCTCGGAAACACGTTCCGCTCCCTGCTGCGCAGGAACCACCGCCCGCGTCCTGCGAGTCCACCAAGCTCTGCGTCGCTGCCTCAGTTTCTATACCGCCTGAGTCCCAGGTCTGGGTGCAGGTAAATTCCCGTCAACACGGTCTTCGGGATATACAACCCCTCGCCTCGTTGTACGAGAAATCCCAGCTGGCGCTGGCTAATGGAACTGTCTCCATTTCCCCGGATGTTCCTTTCCGGTTATTGGTTGCCAACCTTGGCAGACACCCCCAGTATTTGGTAAAACACCAAGTAATTGGGAGTGTAACCCCCCATCTTATGGGAATGCTGCCAACGAAGATGACAGCCGCCGATTTATTCGGAGTTACCACCTCTTCTGCGGAGTTCGCCCCGCCGTCCGAAGACGCCAAGTCTAAGGAGGGGGAAGAAACCGCTACTTCAGCGTAGAACATACCGAGTAACTCGGAATTGCGAACCACACCTGTTCGACAGGACAATGCTCCATCGAGCAACGACCGGATTGATCTGGAAAAGGCACTTGAAGCGCTGGCCTTCAGCCACGTGCCAGAGTCGCACCGCGACAAACTCCGTACAATGTTACGGGAATTCACCACAATGTGGGATGGCTCGCTTGGCGAGATTAATGCAACGGAACACCGGATCGATTTATTCCCCGGTGTGCGACCGGTTGCACAACCCCCTTACAGGGCAGTTTCGAAAGCTCGGGAAGAGGAGCAGTCCCAAGTGGACAAGATGCTCCGCGCAGGTGTGATTGAACCCGCTCAATCACACTGGGCATCCCCAGTTGTACTGACTTTAAAGGCCGACGGAACCTGGAGGTTCTGTGTCGACTACCGCCGGCTCAATGCCGTGACTGTTAGGGACACGTACCCTATCCCTCGTATGGACGAGTGCATTGACTCCCTTGGAGACGCCACCGTGTTCACGGCCCTCGATGCCAATTGGGGATATTGGCAAGTACCTCTCAGAGAGGAGGATCTCGACAAAACCGCATTCACCTGCCACTCAGGAACGTACCGCTTCAAGCGGATGCCATTTGGGTTAACCAACGCCCCCGCCACCTTTCAGCGTGCAGTACATATTCTACTAAACCGCTTTAAGTGGCAGAGTTGTCTGGTCTATCTTGATGATATTATCATCTTCTCCACCTCGTTGGACGACCATCCCACTCACGTCCGAGACGTGCTGACCGTACTCCGCGATGCGGGAATTACCCTCAAGTTGAGGAAATGCGAGTTTTTCACAGATACTGTGAAGTATCTGGGTCAAATTATCCGTCCTGGACGGTTAGCGATCGAGAAAGCTCGAGTCAAATCCCTCGTTGAGGCGAAAGAGCCCCGTACTCAAACGGAACTGCGCTCCTTTTTGGGGCTGGTCAACGTCTATCGATGGTTTATCCCGAACTTTTCGGATACCGCGGCGCCCCTGAACGCGTTATTGCGAAAGGGGAACCCCCCAAAACTGGGAACATATACGCCCGAGCAATCGGAAGCCTTTAACTCCTTGAAGAATGCTGTCACATCAGCACCAATCCTGCATCTCCCAAAACTTGGGTTGCCATACTCCGTAGATACGGACTCGATTGACTACCAAGTCGGGTGTGCTCTTTTTCAAACCACCCCCGAGAGGGAACGAAACCCAATTGGTTATTGGTCGCGCTCGCTCAATGTTCATGAGCGGAACTACTCCGTATCGGAGAAAGAGTGCCTCGCCGTCGTATGTGCGATAACCATTCTGCGCCCCTACCTTATGGGAGTTCACTTCACCGTGTACACGGATCATTCCTCACTGATTTGGGTAATGAATATCTCCGACCCGTCGGGACACCTCATGCGCTGGATACTCCGCCTCACGGAATATGACTTCCATGTCATTTATAAAAAGGGCGCGCAGAACACCCAAGCCGACGCTCTGTCGCGGTTACCCACAAGTGGGGAAGCACTCCCAACGGAGGATGATGAAGTCCCATGTTTCATGGCCATAGACCCGGATGATCCGGAATGTGCCGTCGAGGCTGGGCCAGAAAACTGGGACGAGGATGCTGACTTTGACGAACTACTCGCATTGCGAGATGAACCTGAGAACCCGTTACCGGGAAACTTTGTACCGGTATCACCGGAAGAAATGATCCGAGAACAATTCGGCGACCCATTCTGTACGAGGATTCGTGCCCGTATCAACGGTGGTGAAGATCTCCCTTTCGGGGTAAAAGACAAAGGCTATCTCGTAAGGAAAGTCGAAACCCGCCCACAGATTTTGATACCTCATTCCCTGCAGTCGCGGTTGTTACATCTATCACACTACGCCACCACTGGAGGTCACCCAGGTGGGAGGAAACTCTACCTAACCCTGCGAAGGGATTTCTATTGGCCCGCCACGGCGGTGGACTGCTACGCAACCGTGCGGTTTTGTAGCGAATGCGCGAAGAATCGCGTGAAACTCCGCAATAATGCGAAGGAGATGAAACTATTCCCCGCAAGGGCGCCACTCGAGTTTATCGCGATCGATATTCTCGGACCACTACTCACCACGAAACGTGGAAACAAGTTTCTACTTGTCATTACCGACCGCTTTTCTAAGCTGGTACGGACTGTCCGTCTTCGGAGGATAACCGCTCTCACGGTGGCCCAGTCTCTGGTGACGCACTGGATTCTCGTCTACGGTCCCCCGGTGGAGGTGCTCTCCGACAACGGGAAACAGTTCGTGAGCAAGTTCTTCCAGGATGTTTGTCGCATCCTGGATGTCAAGAACTTGTTCACGACTACCTACCACCCCCAGTGTAATGGGCAAGTTGAACGGTTTAACCGGACGTTACTCGCGGCGTTACGTTCCTACGTCGCTGACCACCCAAAGAACTGGGACATGTACGCTAATGCGGTAACCTACGCGTACAACACGCAGGTACACCGGACTACCGGAGGTTCGCCATTCGAGTTGGTTCTATCTAGAACACCCCCGCCTGTGGCGCTGGAACCCCAATCTACCTTGGACAATTTCCCATCACTGGGTATCTACCGGCAACAATGGAAGCAATGGCTTTCCAAGCTGGTCCCAGCTGCGCAGAATTCTATGGCACGGGACCAAGCCGCTTACAAGCGGGATTTTGATGCTCGCCTGCGAGGGAAACCGTCCCTGATTCGGGCGAATAACTACGTCTTCATCAGGAAGGAGTACTACAACCCGGAACGGGAGAAGCGCCCTAAACTCCCGCCTGTGGCGGATGGACCATTCAAGGTCATCTCTGTGAACACCGACACTGTCGTGGTAGAGATGGGCGACACGCACGAACGGATTTCCCGTGATCGTTTTGTCCTTGCCCCTTCTCCCTCGTCAGAGGTAGTCCTGGACCCAGGCAACCCCGTTTTTACGGACTCTGCAACACCGGAATCCTCCGGGAGTACTAGGCCTTCGGTACTACCACACCCCAGCCTGGGACTCTCAGACCTACCGACCCTGTGGGACTCACCGGCTCAGCCGGGTAATTCGGGCCTCTCAGCACCCGCCCCTACCACGCCCGCCCCCCTGGCGCGAATTTATACCCGCCAGGCGGGGAATGTTATTCCTTATCCCGCCGCTCCGTCTACGGAGGGGGAGGAGAACACTCGTTTTCGAGGAACGATATCGCCGTCGCAACGGGAAACACGGAACATACGGAACACTGACCGTGGAGCACGGAGTATGTCACACGACACTAATCCCCCGTTCTCGAGCAGTGCTGCGCAACAAGAAACAGACGCGCGGACCCCGCACAAGTGGCAATTATACCGTGCTATACGAGAGGTTGAAGCGCAACTACTGCACACCCCTGTCAGGGAAAAAGGCAGCCGAGCCGCAGTCGCAGCTTTAGGCCCTGGCGCGCAAGCGCCGGAAACGCCTCCCGTCGTCAAGGGAATCGAAGC
Organism: Gracilariopsis chorda; assembly: GCA_003194525.1. Lineage (NCBI taxonomy): Eukaryota > Rhodophyta > Florideophyceae > Gracilariales > Gracilariaceae > Gracilariopsis > Gracilariopsis chorda. The sequence goes on from NBIV01000085.1 coordinate 223,640, forward strand.
CTCCGCTCCGGGGAGTAATTTGCACCAACCCCCGCAACGCTGCGGCGAAGAACCGAGGAGCTGGGGAAAAACGCGCGCCATTGCACGCTCGAAACCGGTCGTATCGGACGCTGTCCCTCCTCATGGAGACGGTGCAGCGCGCTTAACGGCAATTCTCCTGAAAAGGGTGTCATCGGCACCTGCCCGGCACCCCCCAAAGGGGAATTTTGACAAAAATACCGGTGTACCGGAGTTAGCCCCAGGCAACCCGTCAGTAGCCGGGGACACCACGGCGTCACCGGAACGTATGGTGCATAGCGCGTGTGCACCTGGCAGGGAGGCGGAACGCTTACCAATCACCGTGCCGCACGGGACCCCGCAGGGGATGTCGCAAACGCCGTTCCCGCATACGTGGCAAAGACCCCGCAAGCTCGCGGTTCGCGAAGATGACCGCACTCGTGGAGTTCCCTTCCCCCGCCGACTGGCGGTTCGCCCGGCCTACCGTGATGACGGGAACAACGACGCCCCTCTGGGGAATGAATTGCCGTTGAAAACCGTGACGCCACACACCCTCTTGAGGGATATCCTCCCGCACGAGCAGCGGTTGCTACCACAGCGCACGGCAACGCCGGAGTTATCGCCTACAACCCTGATGGGGGGCCAACATACCGCACAGCGGGCAACCCTCGCAAGGGAGTATAACCACCACCCTGCACGGCCAGCAGGTCTACGAACGAGAGTTCATAATAGACCGACTTGTCGGACACACCTGGGACCAGGATGGTATTCTACAATACCGCGTCCGCTTGTACGGGTATGACCCCAGTGGGGATATGTGGGAGCCAATCGAACACCTCCCACGGTCGCAGGTCGTGCGATACCACCGTCAAACGGAAACTGCAGCCCCAGCTGCGCTGGTTAATGCCCAAGTCGGGTAACGTCACCGCGCGAGCGGAGGGCGATAGGAAAGGATAACAAGGCAAGGTCCGTCGAAGACGGGGAACTCAAACGAGAATCACCGTTCTAAACGGGAACGTTTATTCAAGAGAGCAGCTAGCTCCCCACAACACTATACTAAAATAGCTGGCTATGCCAGGAAAGAAGAACCGGAGACGGCGCACGCGCTTTTATCACCCATTTTCGTCTGGGAACCCTCCGCGTCCGCAGTCGTTTTCCCGTCTTAGGGGGGGATATGTAGTGCAACGCCCTCAGTGAGGGATTCTTGGTACTTGAACGATTTCCCGATATTATCGGTTGTGTAGTGTGTATATGAACTAGGCCCCATTATGGTGGATATGGACACGTGGGACACGGTTTTGGGTCAATTGACGGTCAGCCACAGTAGTGGATGTTGCCACGAAATGTGGAGTGTTTTAGTGGATTTTATTAATTATTCTCACACCGATTTCTGGGAAGCTAGTACTTAGTGCGACGGCGCACTGCCTTCAAACTAGTAAACTTTCCCCAACAAGGGACCCCAACCTGGGGAATTGGCTCTAGTTGTTACCGCTTGTGCGCGTGCTCTACTCCTCCTTGGAGGGAAACGCCGTGAACCACGGTAAATCTAACCCCCTTGCACATCTAAAGAAGCCCATTCTTGGGGATATAATTGTTCCAATCACATTGGTGTTTCGCCCTGTATAGGGAGTCCTGTCCACGGGCATTGCCGTATTTGTTCGTCGCTCTCGCGACTCACCTTTGCACACTCGTCCTCCTTTCCCTTCACTCTCCTCCTTTCCCCCTTTCAGGGTAGTACATCCCGCTACCCGCGGCCTCGCCTGTGTGCACCCGCTCACACTTCCCCACTTACGTGGATACATACCTCTACTGAGGATCACACCCCGCGCACGCGGATACCGATTCTTCGCCTTCACCTCCCTGCGCGAGTCGCGACAGGTGTCCCTGGTCTTACAAAGCGGCTTCGCCGTGACACCTCTGGGAGGGCTCTACCCAACTGCGTTCACCTCGTGAGAGGAAGATCCCGAAAGTCTTTCGGTGTTTTTCCCGTTTGGGGCATTGCACCACAGAATGGGAGTAGAGAAGCGAAAGTTGCGCTGTGAATACCTTCGAAACGAAAGATTGCGGAGATGGCGCGGTGAATAAGCGCCATTCTTGTTTCATGTGGGATGTTGGAGGACGAATTTGGGATGGAGTATTCGTCGCCAGTGGAGGAAGAGGGGGAGAAGAAAGTTGGGAGGTATCCGAGTACGGTGAGGTTTTGGGAGACACAATTTCGGTGGAATGCGTCGGAGAGGTTGAGAAGGGTGATGTGAAGGGGGTAGGAGGTGATAGAGGAGCCTTTGAGTGAGGTTACAGACTTATCGTAGTATAACTGGACGAGACCGACGAATGATTCCATACCGGTTGTTTCGGGGGTGTGCCAGACGATATCATTGATGTGGCACTGCGTGATGGCCTGTTTAAAGACAAGAACGACTTTGTTTCTGAAGGCTACGGCCATAAGATGGGCAAAGGCGGGGGTTGGAGAAGAGTAAGGTGACGAGTGGGACACGCGTTGTAAGAAGATGTTGTTGAAGTGTGCGAGAGCGAGTTGTTGCTTCAGGACGTCTATGGCGTCTTTTTGGAAGAGAGTTGCGGAGAAGGAGTTTTGTTCGTCGGAGATTGTGAAATGGAGAAAACTGGTGGAGTTGATACGTCCCTTGACGAGGTGTTCTTGGAGTGCGAGGCACTGCTTTGCGGAGGAGATGGATTTCTGGAAGGATGACTTGGAGAAGTCTGGGTGGTTGAGAAGGGAGATGAGTTCGTCGGCTTTGCGTGTGCTGAAGGAGGAAGCGATGGAGGAGATGCAGAGGACGAGTTGCTCAAGATGGGGGTTGTTGAGGAGAGGGGAGGGGGATTGGGACGACGTATGGGGAGGTGGGTTTGAGGAGGAGACTGAACAGAGGGCGTGACTTGCCATGTGGTGTGCGTCTTGTGTTTGGAGGGAAAGGGAGGCCTGCGGGATGTGATAGTGTTCATCTTCGGCGAGGGGGACATTGTCGGAGAAGCGGTGTGAGGGAGTGGGAGGAGGAATGGTAGAGATGTTTAGAACGGATTTTCGTCGCTTGGTCCTTGGAGGGAACTGGACGGGAGCGTTGGCGGAGGAGGAAGGGCGTTTATCGGGGGTGAGTCGATGAGGGCACCTGCGTTGATGACTCTGGAGAGAGAACGCGGTGCGGCCATAGAAGGTGCAATGGAGATGGCAACAGGGTATCATGGCGGGGGAAGGAGAACGGAGAACGGGATGCTTGGAAACAGAGAAGGGAGGGTGGTGGCGGAGTGGGATATCGGGGAGCGTAATATTATGGCGCACGTAGATGAGGTGGTGCATGTGATGCAGAGCGTCTTTTCGTAGGGCGTGGGGTAGAGCATGCGAGGCAGGGAGCAGGTCGGGCAACGGGTGATAGAAATACAAAGCTATTTGGTTATGTACCCGCTATGTATCTATTCTATCTATTCTATTTTGCTATTTGAAGCGGCACTCCCGCAGGACCAGTAAGATTTGGATTCCACGTGCACCTGAGAGGGTAGGTATTAGTGGAGTCTGGCGGTAGTTTTACCTCCAAAGAAACTGGGAAATGTCTAGTATACTGCTAGTCCTTTGTCCCAAGCAAACTAGCTCTGTGCTATGTATGAAATTATTTTGAGAAATTTGATTCATTCAAAATTGGGTTTGAAGAGTCGTTATTCGTTCATTTTATTTTTTTGCCTTTTGAATGCCAAACTAGCATAACGAGAACACCGACGTGTACGTGCTGACAATAAACCGAACGTAAGTCTAATTGTCGCAATGGTCGCGAAGGCGATCGACAAGGACTATATGGTCGGCATCAGTAAAGGCAAGGTCTGCACTCGCAGAGAGGCAGAGCCTGAGTGCCCAGTGTCGTGTTGCGTTGTTCCCCTCGTTGAGTGTAACTGCACGAAGAGCTCAACACATCACAGCTGTAGCAACAGTTGCAGCTCGATCAATAAACCTGCTCTTGGAGCATCAGCCGGTCACTATCTACAATCAGCGCTATAGTTCGGAAACTGTTGTTTTATTGCTTCAAATCATAAAAGAAGCCAGATACGGAAACCGCAAGAACCAGAAAACGTCTTTGACAGATGTTTTTAATTTGGCAACAAACTTGGCAAAGAAGCAACATAATATCACAAAATCAGCAAAAGCATGGCAGAAGAAATTTAGTCGTATTAAGCCGAACCACTCTGCTTATATAACCAAAGTTAGTGAATCTGGAAGAGATAGAGATGACCCAGATCTCTTCGACAAGCCCGAATTCTTCGAAGACGTTCATGAACTTGGGCATGGAAATGCCGGCAACAATCCACCAGCCGTAGTCGACAGCAATATGGGAAGCAGCAAAGTCGATTCTACTCCTACCAGTTCTCGAAAGTGCAAGAGACATACTCATGCTTCGGATTTTGAGTCATTTTTGGAGGAATCCAAACAGTATTGACAGGGTTTACTAAAAGAAATAAATAAAAGCAATGAAGAGAGAGCAAAGATAATAGATATTATGCAACATCTCGTAGATAAGATTTTGAACAAAATCTGCTAACTTTTGGATTGCATAAAAAAGGAGTACACCACGTTGTTCTTTTCTACTATTTATTTCACCTGTCACTTCATTTGCATCAGCGCACTCGTCTTAAAGAAGATATATATTTTCATCGTCTCTATAATCCATCAAAAAACGCGCGATCCTCCATAAGTAATGGTATTACGCTCACCCCTGAAATATCGATATAAGGCATGTCTCCACCTGGCCATGTACCTCCATCGATTATCTTCGTCAGAGTGCAGTTCTGAAAGACAAAAGAATCATCATAAACCCACGGGCGGCCAATTTCGGTGTAGAGAAAACGTCTGTTAGCGTCTACGACGGCGAGCATGAAAATGCTCGGAAATCCTTTGTAGTTACGGTACTCGTAGTACTGGTCCCCAGGACACATCAAACATAGAATATGTGTACCATCAAGAGCCCCAATATAATATGGTAGTCTTCTAATATCATGAAAACCATTCATCACGTTTACGGCTTCTGATTCCGTACCCGGTAGATAAACGGTGTCCCCCTTATTCTTAGAAATAGCACGGCTAACCCATTTCACTTCTCGGTTTACGGGCGCTTCTCCCTATCACCAGTTGAGCTACCTCGGTGTCACATGTGGCACCCCTAACATACATAAGAAAATATGCAATTTGGATGTTATTTGGAATAGATTTGCGGTAGTTTGTGACGCTTTTGACTAAATCAGGACACAAAGCCAAGCTGAGCTCCTCAAATTCAGCGGGAGAAACTTTAAAGAATGCTTCCCATGTACCAATAGCAATGAAACTAGGCTGCAATGCAGATATGTCAAACCAAAGTTCATCATTGTGGCTATGCATCCATTATCCATGCAGCACAGATCCCCGTTTGTTTGGTTTCAGTGTCGGTCAGATCCAGTACAGTAGTTTAGACACCAATAAGTGCTGCAGTGTGTTGAAAATAATCGTGGATAATGCCGAGGACATGAAAAAGTCTGAGCTGCAACGTATTGGTGGTTGGAGATTCCATAAAAAGCTGAGATCGGCACTCGAACGATTGTTCACAACGTGGGTACGCTTTCGGGGCGTACTCAAAATGGAGATAATCTTTTCAAACAACATTACAGTGAAGAGCAGATACATAAGCCCAGACAGCAGCACTTATAAGTAAACGAGAGCCAGGACCGTTCTTCCACAGGTTTTGGGCCTCACGCAGCCACCGCCAGTATTGTGACACCTCCCACCCATCCCTCCTCACCACTCAACCCTCCCACAATGATGGACTACGGCAATACCCGCCGCCTCGGATGGGCCCTTCGCCAAGTGCCGTCCGTACAAGAACTATAAACCAACTCCATTAACACTGCCAATGACAAGCATATCAGAAATAACACCACACAGCACCACTACTACCTACCACGAGAAACGTCAACCAACCCACATCACACAACTCCAACAGACACCTCAAAGGTCCAAGAAGCCGAAACAGTTCCTCATTTCACAATGTACACATACAAAAGCTACCGTATACCAGAACTTAGTGTTTCGAACTACGCCCTTGGTACCTCTCGATAAACACGTATGCCGCCACCATACAGGAATTAGACCACCTCGAACGAAACCCTCCGACACCAGTAGAACAAGATGCACTGTAACAATATTACAGCAAGAAAAACATACTGCTCTCAGCAGTTCTCAGCAGCGTCCTGTCCAAATTCTTGGGTTTCCTCATAGTTCCAGGAGACAGGCCAACACCTCAAAACGTGCTGAAGAAGATCATTCTCCACATCGCACACTCTTCGAAAGAGGATCAACGGTACATAAAAACCGAAGCGGAGAGGATCAGCCTTACTCTAGACACACCATCGGCGAAGAAAAAAAGCAACATACCGAAGTTAGACAAAAGATGATTGCAGATCAATATCCGGACATCGCAGAAGAAAGCAAGACCGTCCATCTTTTAATCGCAGGACACCAAAGGAATCCCACAATCATATTTATTCTTGGCCCTATACTGGCCGACAAACCCACCACCATCAAGACTTTCACTCGCTAATTTAGGGAACTATACAAAATATACCAAGCCATGCTTACAATAACAATCCAAGTACGCACTACGTTCGGTTTCACAGGGTACTATGGAACTAAACCCCTGTGGTGCAACGTCCCAAAGGGGAGAAAGACCGAAAGACGTTCGCGATCTTTCCTCCGTGGAAGTGAATCCAGTTGGGTAGAGCCCTCCCAGAGGTGTCACGGCGAAGGCAGTTTGTAAGACCAGGGACACCTGTCGTGACTTGCGCAGGGTGGTGAAGGCGAAGAATCGGTATCCGCGTGAGCGGAGTGTGATCCTCAGTAGAGGTATGTTTCTACGTAAGTGGGGGTGTGTGCACGGATGCGCACACGAGGGCTGCAGATAGCGGGAGGTGCTACCCTAAAAAGGGGAAAAAGGAAGGGCGAAGAGGAGGAAGAGAGGACGAGGTGAGTCGCGAGAGCGACGGGGGCGAACGGCGATGCCGGTAACAATATCCCTATACAGGGCGAAACACCAATGCAATTGGAATAATATGACTCCCATTGATGGGTCCCTTTAGATGTGCAAGGGGGTTAGATGTCCCGGGGTTCACGGCGTTCCCCTCCAAGGAGGAGTTGAGCATGCGCGCAAGCGGTAACAACTAGGGCCAATTCCCCAGGTTGGGGTCCCTTGTTGGGGAAGGTTTACTGGTGCGACGGCAGTGCGCCGTCGCACTAAGTACTAGCTTCCCAGAAATGGGTCTGAAAATAATAAATAAAATCAACTAAAATACTCCACATTTCGTGGCAACATCCACTACTGTGGCCAACCGCCAACTGACCCAAAACCGTGTCCCACGTGTCCATATCCACCATTGTGTGGCGTAGTTCATATACACACTACACAACCGATAATAGCGGGAAAGCATTCAAGTACCAAGGATCCCTCCCTGAGGGCGTTGCACTACATATCCCCCCCTAAGACGGGAAAACGACCGCGGACGCGGAGGGTTCCCAGACGAAAATGGGTGATAAAAGCGCGTGCGCCGTCTCCGGTTCTTCTTTCCTGGCATAGCCAGCTATTTTAGTATAGTGTTGTGGGGAGCTAGCTGCTCTCTTGAATAAATGTTCCCGTTTAGAACGGTGATTCTCGTTTGAGTTCCCCGTCTTCGACGGACCTTGCCTTGTTATCCTTTCCTATCGCCCTCCGCTCGCGCGGCGACGTTACCCGACTTGGGCATTAACCAGCGCAGCTGGGGCTGCAGTTGCCGTTGGACGGTGGTATCGCACGACCTGCGAACGTGGGAGGTGTTCGATTGGCTCCCACGTATCCCCACTGGTGTCATACCCGTACCAGCGGACGTGGTATTGTAGAATACCATCCTGGTCCCAGGTGTGTCCGACAAGTCGGTCTACTACGAACTCTCGTTTGTAGACCTGCCGGCCGTGCCGGGTGGTGGTTGTACTCCCTTGCGAGGGTGGCCCGCGGTGCGGTATAATGTCCCTTAGCAGAGTGTTCGGCGATAACTCCGGCTTTGCCGTGCGCTGTGGTAGCGGCTGCTGCTCGTGCGTTAGGATTTCCCTCAAAGCGGTGTTTGGCGTCATGGTTTTCACCGCCAAGTCATTCGCCATTGGGGCAGGGTCGTTTCCGCTTTCGCTGTATTGCGGGCGAGCCGCCAGTCGGCGGGGAACCTTGGGCTCCCCCTTCGCGGTTGACCTCTCGAACCGCAAGTTTGTGGGAAGATGACCGCTCCTGCGGAATCGGCGTTTCCATCATCCCCTGGGGGGTCGTGTGGGACGCGGTGATTGGATGGAAAACTGCCTCCCTGCCAGGCGCACGAGCGCTCTGCACCATACGTTCCGGCGACGCCGTGGTGTCCCCGGCTACTGACGGGTTGCCTGGGGCTAACTCCGGTACACCGGTATTTTTGTCAAAATTCCCCTTTGGGGGGTGCCGGGCAGGTACCGATGACACCCTTTTCAGGGGCTTGGGCGCTAAGTGCGGTGCACCGTCTCCACGCGGAGGAGCAGCGTCCGGTATGGCCGGTTTCGAGCGTGCGATGGCGTGCGCTTTTTCCGAGTTCCTCGGTTCTTCCCCGCAGCGTTGCGGGAGGTGGCGCAAATTATTCCCCGGAACGGGGGCTTCAATTCCGTCGACGACGGGAGGCGTTTCCGGGGCTTGCAGGCCAGGGCCTGAAGCTTCGGCTGCGGCTTGGCTGCCTTTTTCCCTAGGTTGGGTGTGGGGATTTCTCAGCGGCGCTGGTGTATCTGGGCGCCTCTTCTCCGCAAGGCGCGGGTCTGATCGACCTGATTGAACCGCTGCCGCGGGGACTTCCGCCAACGGCGGCTTCGAGGTATCGCCCTGCTCAGGGGATTGGGGGCAATCGTCACCATACTCCCTTATCGGGGTTCCTTTTCTGACAGGGGTGTGCGGTAGTTGCGCTTCAACTTCCCGTGTAGCACGGTATATTTTCCGCGTTTGTGGCGATGCCTCCGGGGATGGATCGGGCGATTGCATTTCCGCTGCTGCGGTATTGGAGGGAGATTTCCCGTTTTCCCGTGCCAAACGGTGTATTTGCCGCTTTTGCGTGGCCTGTACGTCTAGTTCCTGTTGCACAGCACTGCCCGGGAACGGGGGATTAGTGTCGCGTGACATATTCCGTGCTCCACGGTCAGTGTTCCGCATGTTACGGTGTGTTTCCCGTTGCAACGGCGATATCGTTCCTCGAAAACGAGTGTTCTCCTCCCCCTCCTTAGACGGAGCGGCGGGATAAGGGATAACATTCCCCGCCTGGCGGGTATAAATTGGCGCCAGGGGGCGGGCGTGGTAGGGGCGGGTGCTGAGAGGCCCGAATTACCCGGCTGAGCCGGTGAGTCCGACAGAGTCGGTAGGTCTGAGAGTCCCCGGCTGGGGTGTGGGAGTACCGTAGGCCTAGTACTCCCGGAGGATTCCGGTGTTGCAGAGTCCGTAAAAACGGGGTTGCCTGGGTCTAGGACTACCTCTGACGAGGGAGGAGGGGCAAGGACAACACGATCACGGGAAATCCGTCCGTGCGTGTCGCCCATCTCTACCACGACAGTGTCGGTGTTCACAGAGATGACCTTGAATGGTCCATCCGCCACAGGCGGGAGTTCAGGGCGCTTCTCCCGTTCCGGGTTGTAGTACTCCTTCCTGATGAAGAAGTAGTTATTCGCCCGAATCAGGGACGGTTTCCCTCGCAGGCGAGCATCAAAATCCCGCTTGTAAGCGGCTTGGTCCCGTGCCATAGACTTCTGCGCAGCTGGGACCAGCTTGGAAAGCCATTGCTTCCATTGCTGCCGGTAGATACCCAATGATGGGAAATTGTCCAAGGTAGATTGGGGTTCCAGCGCCACAGGCGGGGGTGTTCTAGATAGAACCAACTCGAATGGCGAACCTCCGGTAGTCCGGTGTACCTGCGTGTTGTACGCGTAGGTTACCGCATTAGCGTACATGTCCCAGTTCTTTGGGTGGTCAGCGACGTAGGAACGTAACGCCGCGAGTAACGTCCGGTTAAACCGTTCAACTTGCCCATTACACTGGGGGTGGTAGGTAGTCGTGAACAAGTTCTTGACATCCAGGATGCGACAAACATCCTGGAAGAACTTGCTCACGAACTGTTTCCCGTTGTCGGAGAGCACCTCCACCGGGGGACCGTAGACGAAAATCCAGTGCGTCACCAGAGACTGGGCCACCGTGAGAGCGGTTATCCTCCGAAGACGGACAGTCCGTACCAGCTTAGAAAAGCGGTCGGTAATGACAAGTAGAAACTTGTTTCCACGTTTCGTGGTGAGTAGTGGTCCGAGAATATCGATCGCGATAAACTCGAGTGGCGCCCTTGCGGGGAATAGTTTCATCTCCTTCGCATTATTGCGGAGTTTCACGCGATTCTTCGCGCATTCGCTACAAAACCGCACGGTTGCGTAGCAGTCCACCGCCGTGGCGGGCCAATAGAAATCCCTTCGCAGGGTTAGGTAGAGTTTCCTCCCACCTGGGTGACCTCCAGTGGGGGCGTAGTGTGATAGATGTAACAACCGCGACTGCAGGGAATGAGGTATCAAAATCTGTGGGCGGGTTTCGACTTTCCTTACGAGATAGCCTTTGTCTTTTACCCCGAAAGGGAGATCTTCACCACCGTTGATACGGGCACGAATCCTCGTACAGAATGGGTCGCCGAATTGTTCTCGGATCATTTCTTCCGGTGATACCGGTACAAAGTTTCCCGGTAACGGGTTCTCAGGTTCATCTCGCAATGCGAGTAGTTCGTCAAAGTCAGCATCCTCGTCCCAGTTTTCTGGCCCAGCCTCGACGGCACATTCCGGATCATCCGGGTCTATGGCCATGAAACATGGGACTTCATCATCCTCCGTTGGGAGTGCTTCCCCACTTGTGGGTAACCGCGACAGAGCGTCGGCTTGGGTGTTCTGCGCGCCCTTTTTATAAATGACATGGAAGTCATATTCCGTGAGGCGGAGTATCCAGCGCATGAGGTGTCCCGACGGGTCGGAGATATTCATTACCCAAATCAGTGAGGAATGATCCGTGTACACGGTGAAGTGAACTCCCATAAGGTAGGGGCGCAGAATGGTTATCGCACATACGACGGCGAGGCACTCTTTCTCCGATACGGAGTAGTTCCGCTCATGAACATTGAGCGAGCGCGACCAATAACCAATTGGGTTTCGTTCCCTCTCGGGGGTGGTTTGAAAAAGAGCACACCCGACTTGGTAGTCAATCGAGTCCGTATCTACGGAGTATGGCAACCCAAGTTTTGGGAGATGCAGGATTGGTGCTGATGTGACAGCATTCTTCAAGGAGTTAAAGGCTTCCGATTGCTCGGGCGTATATGTTCCCAGTTTTGGGGGGTTCCCCTTTCGCAATAACGCGTTCAGGGGCGCCGCGGTATCCGAAAAGTTCGGGATAAACCATCGATAGACGTTGACCAGCCCCAAAAAGGAGCGCAGTTCCGTTTGAGTACGGGGCTCTTTCGCCTCAACGAGGGATTTGACTCGAGCTTTCTCGATCGCTAACCGTCCAGGACGGATAATTTGACCCAGATACTTCACAGTATCTGTGAAAAACTCGCATTTCCTCAACTTGAGGGTAATTCCCGCATCGCGGAGTACGGTCAGCACGTCTCGGACGTGAGTGGGATGGTCGTCCAACGAGGTGGAGAAGATGATAATATCATCAAGATAGACCAGACAACTCTGCCACTTAAAGCGGTTTAGTAGAATATGTACTGCACGCTGAAAGGTGGCGGGGGCGTTGGTTAACCCAAATGGCATCCGCTTGAAGCGGTACGTTCCTGAGTGGCAGGTGAATGCGGTTTTGTCGAGATCCTCCTCTCTGAGAGGTACTTGCCAATATCCCCAATTGGCATCGAGGGCCGTGAACACGGTGGCGTCTCCAAGGGAGTCAATGCACTCGTCCATACGAGGGATAGGGTACGTGTCCCTAACAGTCACGGCATTGAGCCGGCGGTAGTCGACACAGAACCTCCAGGTTCCGTCGGCCTTTAAAGTCAGTACAACTGGGGATGCCCAGTGTGATTGAGCGGGTTCAATCACACCTGCGCGGAGCATCTTGTCCACTTGGGACTGCTCCTCTTCCCGAGCTTTCGGAACTGCCCTGTAAGGGGGTTGTGCAACCGGTCGCACACCGGGGAATAAATCGATCCGGTGTTCCGTTGCATTAATCTCGCCAAGCGAGCCATCCCACATTGTGGTGAATTCCCGTAACATTGTACGGAGTTTGTCGCGGTGCGACTCTGGCACGTGGCTGAAGGCCAGCGCTTCAAGTGCCTTTTCCAGATCAATCCGGTCGTTGCTCGATGGAGCATTGTCCTGTCGAACAGGTGTGGTTCGCAATTCCGAGTTACTCGGTATGTTCTACGCTGAAGTAGCGGTTTCTTCCCCCTCCTTAGACTTGGCGTCTTCGGACGGCGGGGCGAACTCCGCAGAAGAGGTGGTAACTCCGAATAAATCGGCGGCTGTCATCTTCGTTGGCAGCATTCCCATAAGATGGGGGGTTACACTCCCAATTACTTGGTGTTTTACCAAATACTGGGGGTGTCTGCCAAGGTTGGCAACCAATAACCGGAAAGGAACATCCGGGGAAATGGAGACAGTTCCATTAGCCAGCGCCAGCTGGGATTTCTCGTACAACGAGGCGAGGGGTTGTATATCCCGAAGACCGTGTTGACGGGAATTTACCTGCACCCAGACCTGGGACTCAGGCGGTATAGAAACTGAGGCAGCGACGCAGAGCTTGGTGGACTCGCAGGACGCGGGCGGTGGTTCCTGCGCAGCAGGGAGCGGAACGTGTTTCCGAGAGGACCGCTTTAGCGGGCGGCGAAGAATCGGAACCGACGATCCGTCGTCAAGTTCTACATGTCTGAGGCGGGGCCTGATTGCGTCGACAAATCTGTCGCAGTAATCACATCCCAGTATGACTGGTGCTGCCAATGAACGGCAAACGATGAAGTCCAACTTCACCACAGAGGTACCAAGTCTCACGACGAGGTCCACTGTGCCCACCGTTTGTAACGGATTGTTTTTCGCATCCGAAATGTCGGGGACCGCGTCAGAGCGGATACGAGACCGCACAAGCGGGGGTAACAATGATTTCACAACAAAGTTGGGGCCTGCACCTGTATCCAGGACGGTGAGAAACCTCACCATAAACTGGGGGTCAAGGCCAAGGTCGGCATAGACCTTATAATTGAGCTTGGTCAAGACCAAGACTCTACCGGGAATCCGGGGATTTTTACTCCGTATCCACGGGCGACGCAACACACCGAGGTGCGCATAGTCCGCGTCAACGGTGTCTTTCCTCGAGAAGACTTTCACCGGGGAGCGAGGCGGGGACGCCTCGGGCGCCAACAGCCTCGTTTCTGAGGACGCCTCTCCCAAAGGGGAGACTCCTTCAGTTAGTTTTCCGCCTTCGGCGCTGGGTTGGTTTCCTCTACAACGAGTGCTTCATCCCATTGACGGGGGTTTCTATCCGCATAAGCGGTGGTTGCAACGGATGGTCGCATGATCTCCCGAATCGGGGTGTCTGAAGCTTGCTGCGCACGCGGGGTCTGTGGTAGGGCATGGGAAAAGTCCGTTTTAGCACGGAGGTAGGAAGTCGTCGGGACGGAACGTTTCTCCTCTGGAGTGAGGGCCTCGTGGTTTGCCACCACCTTGGCCATATCCTTCAGTGAGCAGATACACTGAGGCGAGGTATGGCCATGGGCATAACAAAGGTGGAAAATGAGAGCCAATACCGCGACACGCGGATTATTATTCCGAGTATCGGAGAAACGAACCGCAGGGCGGGTGTCAGTCCATCCAGGCCATTGATAACGGGATTAACCGTTTGAAAACCGAAGTCGTTGGGGTTGAACCCGACCTTTACCACCGTATAGAACGGGATCGTTTGTTCCCGTATCATGGGTCATCTCCGTCGTTGACGGTAACTCACTGGTGGGTATCGACACGCCATCCCCCTGCGCTAAATGCACGGTATCAAATCTCTGTCCAGGGTTCCCATCCGCGGTGAGCGGGAGAGAGGAAGCTTCGCTTTCCAGCAACAACGCCTTGGCGGATTTAGACCGATTGTTCGGAGTTCTTGCACGAAGTGCATCCCCTTCCGCTCGAGCGTGTTGGACCAGCTCGAGGTAGGTGATCCTTCGCTTGTCCTCCCGATAACGGGTAACTAAACTCCGGATTGCCGGGTCAAGACCATCAATGAACATGGTACTGCGCTCCCCAGCGGGGTATACATTACCACATCTGTGGAAAGCCTTGTTAAGGCGCACCGAGTAGTCGGTCTCGGTCTCTCCAGCACGCTGGCGTGTATCTCGCAAAGCGAGGATAGCCTGCTGAATAGCGGTGTTGGTGGCGTAGGAGCGCAGAAGATACTGCACAGCCTCCGGCCAGCAAGTAACTCCTCCCTCGGAGGCGCGAGAAGATCCTCGGACAGAGGTGTATTGGTCCTCGGCCACTCCCCGTAAGAAATACGGTAAAGCCAAATAGGCTTGTCCCTCATTCATACCGAGGATATCGGCCTCCGCTACAAAGCGGGATAGGAAATCCAGTACTAGGACTGGGTCCTCTCCAGTAAAATACTGGTTGCGGAGCGAGAGCTGCATTCGCTTAATGCATTCTCGCACCTTTCCCGTACCACGGGGCGTACGTCCAAGTGACGAATCTTCAAGCCGGTAGTACCGGTATGATAAAAGCTTCCGATAATCCGGGTTTGTCGGTTTCAATTCCCGGAGACCGGGGTGTCTTCTCCCCTTCTGGCGGGTTCGGACCACACCTTCAGTGGCCGATGACCGCTTCGAGCGGGAGGAGTAGCCTCGCTTCTCGTCCTCCGAGTCGGAGTCCGAGGAGCTCGAGCTAACCGAATGGTTTCGGGGTGAGTCCGACGATGTCGAAGAATCGGAGTCCGAATAGTTTCGGTGATGTTTCCGTCGGTGACGGCGTTTCTTCTTCCCAGCAACCTGGTCGTTGTGCGATGCCTCGTTTACCGGATCACCCGGGGATGGTTTGTCCATGAGGACGAACTGCTCCAGCGTCTCCAGGCGGGCACCAATCCGATCAAATCGGGCTTCAACTCCTTCGATGAAGGCGGCGGGTTGTCCCAAACTCTCCAACACGGAGTTGACGTCAGACCGTAAAATACGGAGCTCCTCGGCGACCTCCTTTACGGGGGTTGCCGAGACCACCTCTTGGAGGGATTTTAGTTCCCCTACAAGGGTGTCATGGGCGGTCCACAGAGCGCGGACCTGGGATTCCAGGGAAGTTCCCTGGGGGGTGTTATCGCCCGTTCCACGGGGGCTTGAAGCCGCGACAGCGGGAGCAGGCCGGGGTGCCTGGGGCACTGCGGCAACAGCCGGAGTCGATGCTGCATTCCCCTGCGGGGGTGATAACGAGGGCAAAAGGAGGTTCCGGGGTTCCCGGTCGGGGGTATCATTCCGCGATGAAGCGGCGCCAGCACGGCTGGAACTTGTCCGTATAGGGATACGGGGTACGAACCGAACTTCGGAAGTGTCCGCGTTGTCGCGGGAGCGACTACGCGTAACCACTGGCTCCGCGTCGGAGGGATTTCTCGACATGAGAAAATACCGTTACGACGGGAAACGATCACGGAACTTCCGGTGAATGAAAACAAACCTCGTAAGAGGGAAAGCAAAAACCGATTCTAAGTCAGGAGACCACTTTGTGGTGCAATGCCCCAAAGGGGGAAAACACCGAAAGACGTCCGGGATCTTCCTCTCACGAGGTGAACCCAGTTGGGTAGAGCCCTCCCAGAGGTGTCACGGCGAAGCCGGTTTGTAAGACCAGGGACACCTGTCGCGACTCGCGCAGGGAGGTGAAGGCGAAGAATCGGTATCCGCGTGAGCGGGGTGTGATCCTCAGTAGAGGTATGTTTCCACGTAAGTGGGGGTGTGTGAGCGGATGCGCACACGAGGGCCGCGGATAGCGGGAGGTGCTACCATAAAAAGGGGAAAGAGGAAGGACGAGTGGGTCGCGAGAGCGACGAGTAGATACGGCAATGCCGGTGGACAGGACTCCCTATACAGGGCGAAACACCAATATGATTGGAACAATTAGTACTCCCAATGATGGGTCTCCTTTAGATGTGCAAGGGGGTTGAACTTCCGTACACTACGGTGCTTCCCTCCAAGGAGGAGTTGAGAACACGCGGAGGCGGTAAAGCTCAGAGCCAATTCCCCAGGTTGGGGTCCCTTGTTGGGGAAGGTTTACTGGTGCGACGGCAGTGCGCCGTCGCACTAAGTACTAGCTTCCCAGAAATGGGTGTGAAAATAATAAATAAAAATAACTAAAATACTCCACATTCCGTGGCAACATCCACTACTGTGGCCAACCGCCAACTGACCCAAAACCGTGTCCCACGTCTCCATATCCATCATTGTGGGGCGTAGTTCATATACACACTACACAACTGATAATATCGGGAAAGCATTCAAGTACCAAGGATCCCTCTCTGAGGGCGTTGCACTCCAACCCCTGCAACTACAAATACACTCGGTGACCATTCCGCAGGCCCCAATATCCTGAAACTCGGATTCTCGCGCATCACCTATCTCAATTTCACATGAACTTCGGTCGCTTATGCAATCATTCAGACGCTCAGTGACGAGATTCACGACATCCGAAATTCCGCAAACTGAAACTCACGGCACAACAACGGTTCATACCCCCAATGCCAGTCACATTCCTGTAGGACGCCGTACTTAGGTACATTGTCTGTCGACACGCAATAGCTCACCTGAAACCTCACAAACAAAAAGATCACCACTACGCACCAGGAGCATATATCAGTTCTGATACATGCAGCCCCATCAAGCCCACTTCCAAACTTGGAAAAAACCACACATTCGTCCTGATATACGCCACCAATCGCTTCGTGATTGCCCAATTTCTTGGAAACCACAAAAACATCCCAGAATACATGGACCAAACACTACATCACATCAGCCACTGTATGGACCTCTCCCTTACGGACTACCGTTCGGACAATGCAAAGGCATACACCTAACCACGGGTACATTGTAATCACACATTCGAACCCGCCTACCGTTCTGGCTCGAGCTACCTGGCACAACCAACAATATGAACGTAAAGCTCAGCTGGCCACTCGAACTATTGCAAACACATCCCGCACTGTGGCGTACAAATGAGCCAAAGCAGCACCAAAAAAAGGCAAACAATCTCAAGACCACAATCAGTCCATCACCACACCACACACCCCACTTCCATTCCCAGTCAGCGTCACATACACTTCACTGCGCACTACGCCCCCGTTGACCACAAAATCACTCCAACATATACAAAATCTGGCTCACAGACCTCCAAACAATAGCTTGCAGTTATCGACCCAAAACAGGCATTTCAAACTCAATCATGCCCACCACCGCAAAATGGATAATCACCTACACCTGTAATGGCAGCGGTAACCTCTTGCAACCGGATACCATCGAGACCATCCTTAAACAAAACGGGATGCACAACTGCAACCCCACACACACTCCATACAACCATACCACCACATTAAATCAAAAAACTATCAACCTCGCCTTTCATCTCATTGTAGGTTACATCTTTCCGGCAAATACTTGGCGAAATACACTATACTACGGATTGCACACGGCCTGACATAAAGTAAGCAACAAATCAACTAGTGCAGCACACGAAAAGCTACCCGCTCACCACTGGACGGCATTCAAGGCAATTCTTCGATATACTCACGCCACCAAGTCTCATGAACTATTCTACACAGTCACGAATACTAATATTCATAAGAAAACTCAAAGCTAAGCACATACGACGACTCGGATTACGATAATTCCAAGAATCGCAAATCCTTATCTGAAAACGTACATTGCTTTGAAAAGACACCTATTTCATGGTGTTTCAAAAAGCAAAGTATCGTGGCATGATCTACAACAAAAGCCTAATACATACCAACAACATTTGCCACGCAAAATACTCAATGGCTTCGAAGGCTCTTACACCCAGTACATGTATGAGACACAAAGCAAACACCCCATTTTATCGATAACCCGTCCGCCATTCTCATAGCAGAAAGCCAAGCAACGTATAAACGCCAAAAGTACTTGGACTTAAGACACCACTATCTGCAGCATCACGTCAATTTCAAAACATCCGACTGCACCGAATAACAACAAATGATATGCTAGAAGATATTCTAACAAACCTCTGCACCGAGAGAGATTCAGCCAACTAAAAACATGACTTAAAGTGTTAGCACCCCCCCGCAAGCATTGCAATGCAGCAGTTGTGGACTATCAAACATCAGAACCTTGACCATTGCTGCATTGCTCCCTTTGAAAGTCAAACAGCATTACAGTGAAGAGGAGATACATAAGCCAAGATAGCAGTGAAAGCAACGAAATTGGCTTGCCTCCTCCCCTTCGGGTGTGAAGGGGGAGGCTGGCCTTTTTATAAGTTCAAGCCCCCGGCGAGATTGCCTGGGGGCCAATCAAACTGGTTGGTAAACACTGCGTGCCCTGCACGCCAGTACAAATCCCACACGCGGGAGCCGTGTAACCAGCAGCACTTACAAGTAAAAGAGAGTCAGGACGTTTCTTCCACAATTTTTTTTTGAAAAAGGAGACAGACGCTTCGTGTCATGTTGGGAAACAGTATCTACAAAATTCTGGGGTTTTGGACAGCCAGTGCCGTGCTATGTCTTGGTGTAGAACCCCCCTCATACACAGCTCAAAATTCAAATAGGTCCAACAGACCAGCGGCCTTGCTCGTGAAGAGCAAGGCCAGCGAGGATCTGTTGAGTAGCTCAGAACATGTATAAGAGTAGAGTTTTTGCATTGGTAGTAGCAAGAAGACAAAGAAAGAACTCAAACAACAACATATTTAGACTCTAATATGTGAAATTTAGCATAAATCCACGAAATTCAATAAGTCCAAAAACAAATTTGTAAACAAAACAACACAATTAATAGGCAAAAGGTCCACCATTTGCATCCATCACGTATAGTAGACGATTATTGATAGAAAGGTAGAGTTTCCGTATAAAAGCTTCCTCGATATTGTTCCAAACTGATTTGATTTTAGCACCAAGTTTGTCCACATTATCAAACTGCTTAAAACCTTGATACCCTCTCAAAGGCTCCATTTTGGACAGGGGCATATTTGGGACACTTTCCCGCCACTTTGATAGAGACCGGAACACACCACCGTAGTACATCCCAAAGCAACCTGCTCTCGCTCCCATGACAGGCATTTGCTGAAGTGCTCATATAGCACTTCAGCGGAGCGATGTACACAAGCTTGACGTGTGCACACCCCCAATAACAGCCTTGTACTTTGAGTTGAGGCCTCACAATCTATGGCGAATTGATGCCGCCTTCTATGCAGCGCCAAGCCACAGACCACAAGCACAGAGTCCAAAGACCTAACAAACAATCTGCCGCTCGACTGCGTGACCTGAAACGTTTATAGGAAGGTATATCAATTCGTACAACTTCGCAATCAACTGGCATTGGAAGAAGCACAGTGCAGCGCTTAAAGAAATGCTTATCAACCAACAACACAGCACTGCTTACTCGTCTTACAAGCACCACTATCAGTGCTGGCAGACCTCGCGTTATCAACCAAGAGGAAGCTGCGCTTATTAACGAAAGGCTTAAAACAGCCTCCGCTCGTAGCTTTGCAGTCGGTAACGCCCAGTTCAAGCATGTACTCTCTCGAATAGCAGCAGACCTCAGAAGAGGGTATAGGAATGGTATTCCAAGTCATGAAGTAGTACGAACGTACCGCGCTCAAAACAGCGACATATCGTACAAGAAAGTTGAGAATAAAGAGCATGAAAAGCTGGCGGCAGAAACCTACGGGCATATCGACACATTCTTTTCCACGCTGGACGAGATTCAGCGTAAAAATTCAGGCATTCTCTTAAATGCCAATAGAGTCTGGGATATGGACGAAACCGCCGTGGAATGCACACTGAGAAAGTGGGAAAAGGCTTTCACCGCCCGAGACACCAAGAATGGAGGCCATCATGGTGTGAAATCCACATACGGGGCAAGTGTAGGAGAATGACCATCGGGCATGTGGAGTGGTGAGGTAACCAAAGGTCCGGGCTGGCAAAGGTCAGACCATTGCTGGCCTAAATATCCCACGTGGCCAAGCTGGGTGCCGAGGCAGGGGATACCAGGGGACTGTGAGAATGCCAAGGCGCTGTGGCCTCAAGTTTTATTACGCAGCTATTTTTATTTAATTTTTTAGGATAGTTTCCGGGAGTTAGAGCGCCTCGCCAGCTATATAGTTTGGCTCGAGTGCCGCCGATCTCCGAAGAGTAAAGGCAAGCACCCTCACCGTTTTTTGCCGCCATATGCAGCCAGTAGGACTCCAAAGGCCTCCAAGCCATCGCTACCATTCTCCCGACCTGTACGGACTTGAGATAGCGCCCGACCATTGCGCATCGCTGCCAGTTGGTGCCCGCGTCACTAGTAGACCCAGTGGATTGTCACCCCAGTGGTTGGCTCTCTGCCGCTACTAACCCCTAGTAGACTACTACCCCAGTTGGCCAAAGGACGTAGTATTCTACTACAGCAAGTGAGCACATTACGGCGGTAATCAGTGCATCTGCAGCGGACCCGTTGACGCCACCGTTCTTCATCACTACGGGAAAGGGGAAGAACAGCGATTGGTACTCTTTCGTTACTGGCAGTTACAATGAAGAGCCTAGAGGAATCATCGAACCATACACAAAATCGAACTGGTTTCCAACCCATGGGTGCATTAAGGTTACAGACAATGAGTCAATGGAAGGGCCCGTACTGCATGTTTGCGTGCAACACATGTAGAACACGGCAAAGCAACACCTTGGTGATGAAGAAGCGTTGTTTTGTTCTTGGACGGACACTTATAAGGTAAACACCCCGCGTGGATTGATTTCTGCTTTGAAAATCAAATAGAAGCTGTTCTCAATGCCGCCAACACATCCCATATTCTCCAACCATGTGAACAGCTCATCAATAAGTGGTTTCAAGAATTGATGCGGGAGATAGGAGAAGAATTCAATAGAAAAGGTGTTGTTGATACAACGAGAGTGAACTTCAACTTAGCGTGCGCAGTATATGCCTGGAATCGCACTACTCCAGAACTCGTTCAGGCGTTTTTCAAGGGGACAGGAACGTTCCCATTTAAGAGAAACGTCGCCGAAAAGTACAAAAATTACAAAGACGAACAACAGATGTCGTTAAAGCCGAAATCAAATGCTTAGATAATGCTACTGTAGCATCGCGGTTGCCATCAGTTAAGCAGCGACGGAGCGACAGGAAGTATTCAATACCATGATGGACATCACTGGAGGGAACAAAAAAGCATCTCGCAAGATCCAAGAGATTCATATCCTTTTGAAACGGGAGGACACTTTACATGGCATTTTGATGGGAAAGATCAGAATGAAGACAGTTAATCCTGCTCCAAAAACAGAGAAGGGACCCAATCGAGTTCTCTATGGTGCTGGGGCTCCAGCACAATGGGTCACTCATGGAGAGGAAATGCGGCGTAGAAAAGAAGCGGAAACTGAAGAGCAAATTCAGGAACATGAAAGTCTTCAGGAGAAGATTAGGAAAGCCAAGAGTCGTATAGAGGCGCGCGGGAAAGTGGAAGAGGCAGCAGAACTTCGCGCCGAAAAACGCGAGACGAAACGCGTCGCTAAGTTGGCTGAAAGACAGCAACACCGTCAGTCTCTTTTGCAAAGTCATCTGGCGCAAGCGAAGAGTGTGGAGGATAAACAGCGATCGAAAAGCCTAAGTTGTGAAGCAAAGCGTCTTGCTTATTCGATGAGGGACTCCAGCGCTTTACGGGTTCCAAGGCAAGGCAAAAAACGTGCGTAGGGAGAGCAGCCACCATTGTATGCGTTTCAGTTTAGTGCCCAACTTATTCTAGATGCAGTGAGTGAGGCTATGGAGCTTGGCTTGGGAGCGGAAGGGAGAGCCCAAATTACCCCCTAGCACTGATGAAGATGGATGGTAGTGACTGAGGCAGATCGAGAGTCTTATGTGGTCTTCATGTAGTTAATTAAGTGTTCAAAACACCGATTTAATCAGCTCTGCAAGCTGATTTCATATATATATAAATCAAGCAATAAAGACTACGTCATCAGTAACGGGAATTTATTTTTGAAGTACCCTTAGATGGCCCAAATTAAACAGTTGAAAAGGGTGCACATCCCTTACTCTACATCCCCACACATTTTCAATTACATTGAAGTCCAGACTATGAGCCGGCCACTGTAAAACATCAACTTTCTTGCGTACAATCCACTCTGTTGTAAGCTTAGAACGATGGAGAGATGCAACATCGTGCATTAATGTCCAACTTTCACTTATTATTTCTGCAGCAAAAGTTAAAAGATTCTCTCCAAGTAGTTTCAAGTAGTTCGTAGAGTTCTGGTTACTATTCAATTACACTAATTGCAGCGAACCATAGTAAGAAATAGCCCCCCAAACCATGACCGACCGACCTCCCATATTCTGTTTAGAAAACCATCTTGGTTCAATACTTAAATCATGCCGATAAATGCAGTTCTAATCGGGGCCGTCCAAATTGAACTTCTTCTCATTCTTAAAAATAACTTTTTTCCAATCGATAGCCTCAAATTAAAGGTACTTCCTAGCAATCTCCATCCGTTTAATTATGTTTGCCGCTTTCATGTGAGGGCCTTCCATCATTGTTTTGCACTTCAAGTGTGGAGCTTTGTGAAGTAGCTGATGTACTCAAGGAATTGTTACGGGGAGTTGCATGTCTCGACGAATGTCACTTGCACTGAGTTCTCCGGTTAGAGCTTTGCAAGCTATCCGCCGCTGTGTTTTTTTCGCAAGCTTTCGGTTATTAGCTCGCAAATACTTTCGGCTGGATTTGTTCGAGTTTTAAAAATGTTTTTACGGCTCCTGTAGAGCAGTTGATAACCTCTGCAATGTCTTTAGGGCTGACTTGCTCGTGATATAGAGTTAAAATGATGCCTTTTTCCTTTTCCGTAAGGGATTTGCCGCGGGGCATTTTTTGCAACTGTTCTTAAGACTTTTTTTGACCAGAAATGTGTAACCGTTTGGTGTCGTTCTATTAGGCTCGGGTTCATTTACAAATGGCAAAAAGGACGCAAAAGTATATTAAACAAGTTTTTAGATTTATTGAATTTCGTGGATTTATTTCGCATTTTACATTTTATGTGCTGTGTAGACCGCGGTTTATGCGCGTGAAACGCATGCAAAATGAATAGCGAGGGCAAGTCGCAGGACTTGTGTCACGATGCGTACGTGGCACTCATGTGAGATGTGTGCCCTGGCGTCTTTCCACGTGAGTGCCGCGGCCTTGATATGGTCACGAGTCAAGCCCGCCGTCGTGATCGCGGGCATGCCTTTCTCTTTCACAAGAGAGTTTCCAGACCTAGTCTGGTGGTAGGCCCATTCATATCAACCAAAAGAAACCGGTTGTGTGGGTCATTGCTGACGCACAACGAACTCTTCGCCGCCATGGCCTCGTCCTCTTCTCCCGCTGGAAATCCCGTGCTGTACAGTAAGTCCTTGGCTGAAGATCTGCTCGAGAAGTGCAAGCTCGTTGCGTCAGGCAAGACTGTTGCCGAGGCCGGCATCAAAGCCGCTTGGATGCAGGCGTACGCAAGGATTGCCGAACGAGCAGATCGAGAGCAGCGTTTTGGAATCAGTCGCTATCCATTCCAAGCGGGCGCAGCGGCCTCGGCCTTCATCGGTGGCTTCTTCGACAACGAAGAATGGCCGCTCTGTCGCAAGCTCGCTAAGCAACAGAGCATGTTTTCTGTGGCAGAGCATGAAGCCAAGTACGTCAACGCCGCCGGCTACTGGTCGGTACTGCATCACGTTGCATACGACATGCGGCAGGAGGCGTTCGAGACGGGTAAGAAGGAAGAAGCGGAGAAGTTTGACGCGTGGTCGTTCGTGGCTGTCCGCTACAGTCTTCTGGTGCTAGGCTTCCGCGCAGAGTTCTACCGCATGGCCGGCAAGGACCCGATGTATGCCAAGCTAGTACTGCCGTAGCTCGAGAGGCGCGGCGAGACAGCGATGGTGGACGACCTGTACGACCCGCTGGCCAAGTTGCAGTCACACTTATCCTCCCAAATGTTTAAGGCAGTCGCCACCCTCAAGGCAAGCAACGCAACGAAGCGTGCAAGCAAAGCCAAGGGAAGGGGTAGCGCTGTCGAGGAGAATTAGTCGGCCTGGCCATGGGCCGCCCGCTGTGGCGTATGTTACAAAGGCACGTCGAAGCGTGGCGCCGGATGGGTGCTTCGGCATATCTGTGCCGGAACATTCAGTTTGGAATATACGAGCAACCTCTGCGTCCGTTTGTTTCTGGGCAAGGGAGGTTGCTGGGGGATATCCCACAGACGAAAGAGGATTTGGAGTTTGGGAGAGAGGATATCCGGAAAGGTTTGGAGTCGGGAATCTACCAAGAAGTGTCATCGGAGCACGCGCAGCGTGCGTTGCAGGGCGGAGCCGTCATCTCCTCGGCGTTCGTCGTTTGGCAGGAGCGAGAAGGCACACGCTCGGGAAGGTTTGTCGTCAACTTGTCGGTCCAATCTGGACACTGGGGCAAAGGATCCGTGGGAATGGAGACGCTCCCGGAGTTCGCGATGAGCATCCAGAAAGGGGATCACATGCTCTCTATGGACATCGAGAAGGGGTTACGGCATCTTCGTTTACACCCGGCGACGCGGGATTGGTTCATTTTCCGCTACGCCGGGCGGTTCTACCAATGTGTTGCTCTCCACTTTGGGTGGGGTCGATCCCCGCTTTGGTTTACAAGACTAATGGCGCCCTTCGTGACCAAGCTCCGTTCGTACGGGTACCGCGTTCTGCCGTACATGGGCGACTTTCTACTGATCCCTACCCCTCATGGTGTCGTCACAGGTCTCGAAGACTGCCAAAGGGCCCGCAAAAGAATCGATGCACTGATGGGAACGCTCGGTCTGCGCCGTCACCGGGAGAAGGGGGAATGGAACGGAGCTCAAGTGTTGGACCATCTGGGCGTCCGTGTGGATACCGCGGACATGAAGTTTTGCGTGGTACCATACAAGACGCAACAGGTTCGTCGGCTTGCAGGGGACCTTCTCAAGCAAGTGCGACTGGGACGCCGCTGGGTGAACGTCGCCGCTGTCCGGTCTCTCTGTGGAACGTGTATCTCACTGTCGTTGGAGCTACCGTGGGCGAGGTTCTACACGAGGTCGCTGTACTGGGACATGGGATGTACCCGCCCGCGCGATTCTCGTGGTCTTTGTCGCCTCTCGCACCAGTCGTTACGGGATCTGCAGTTCTGGCGAAAACTGTCTGGTCCCGAGACGGAAGGTCGCCGTATCCTGCCAGCAGTGGCCGAAGCGGCGCTTCACTCGGACGCGGCGGACGTGGGATATGGGGGCACTCTGAACGACCAGAACCTTCAAGCTCGGCATCCGGGCCTGTGGTGTGACCAGGGAGTGTGGAGTTGGAAGGACCGCGCGGAGTCTATTACCCATCGCGAGCTGAAGGCCATAAGTAAGCTACTAGAAGGCCCGTTGGGGGAAGAAGTGAAGAGGCGCGGCATTCAAGAATTGTTGTTGCACGTCGACAACCAATCGGTGGTGCATATCGCGAACAGCTTCGTCACAGCGAGTCGCCCTCTGATGAGGGAATTGCGACGATTGAAACGGTTGCTTGGCAAGTTGGGCGTTCACGTGCGCGCCGAATGGCTTCCATCGGCCATCAACAAGTATGCCGACGCTCTCTCGCGACGGTTCCCTCGCGGCGACCTCTTGATCCGTCGACGGCTGCGGCGTTCCGTCGTGGATGGGATGAAGACGCCCGCCGAGGCTTTCAAGTACCGCCCGCTCGGCGAGCATCCATACGTGCTCCGCAAGTTGATGATGGAGGAGCTGGAGTGGCCATGGGACGACGGGCCGGTGCGCATGTTGTGCCCTCCGGTGGACCTGATTATGGCCACGGTGAACAAGTTGGCGCGGACGGGGGCCCTGGCGCTGCTCCTCATTCCGCACTGGCCTCGACAGGCGTGGCACCAGGCGTCTCTGCACCTGTGCAAGCGATGGAGCCGACTGCCGGTACCACCGGAGGAGGTGTGGGAAGCGCAGCGTCGGCTGAACCCGGCGTGGCGCCTTCTGGAACTAGAGGTGAATCTCTCATGACGCAGTGGGCTGCTCGGCTGGCGTCGTTGACGTTGGGGGCGGCAGCTCATGTTTCGTCCATGGCTGGTTCGAGTGCTGCAGCGCGGCACACCGTGGAGCTGGTCGCCCAGTACGCATGGAGCAGTCGCACCAACGCCACGCGACAGTCGCAGTGGATGGCATGGATCGAGTACTGCACGGAGGATGACCGCCAGCCGCTACCTGTGACGGAAGGAAATCTGGTCGCGTTCATTGGGTGGTTGAAGATGTCCCGGGAGCGAGGTACAAGAAACGTGAGTGTGTCTTCTTTGCCGCAGTACATCCCTGCTGTGCGTCGTATGCACGAGTTGTACGTCGGTGGGGCTGTTCCGTCGTACCCGTTCTTGGACGCGGTGATTCGTGCATACGGCAAGTGGGAAGAGCAGAAGTATCCTAAGGAGCTGGTGCGCTGCGGCGTGGATGCCGCAAAAATGATGAGCGTTTGGAACCTTGGCATGAGAACGACGACTTTGAGTGTGTTGCGAGACTGTGCCGTGTGCGTGTTCGCCTACTGCATGAACGGTTTGCGCGAGAGCTCGACTATGAGCATGGAGACGACCAAGGTCCACGTGCTAGAAGACTCCATGAGCGCTCGCCTGTGCTACTGGAAAGGGCGCAAAGCGAGCAACAAGCCATTGATCACGTACAACCGCATCTCCTCGCAGGTGTCGTCACCGCTCGACTTATTCAAGCGGTGGAAACGCAGCCGGGGAACGCATGTACGACTCTTTGCGATGGACGGCGAACCCGTCGCGTACCGGAAGGAGTCCTTGACGCGCGCGCTGCAGCGATGTTTTGCTGTGTTGAACATTCGTCCTCCGCGTGACGGAAAGTTCACTTCTCATTCGCTTCGTATTGGTGCGCACACAGAACAGGCTCTCCTTGCAATTCCTCTCCCGGTTTGGATGGCACGGTTTGGTTGGGGCAAAAGTAGCGAGGAGATGGCCACGCTATAATTTAATCGGACTATTCGCACAAGTGGTGCTTCGGTCTGGTTTTTCGGTGCACAGTACCTCCCTCACCCTACGATGAAGGAGGCGACGCGCACCGTTTCCATCAGCGCGGCTTCATCAGGAGAGGCGCTGACCTTGTGAACTCGGGCAGGGGGTTTGGCTGTTTCGTGCTCTGTAGAACGCGGTTTATGCGCGTGAAACGCATGCAAAATGAATAGCGAGGGCAAGTCGCAGGACTTGTGTCACGATGCGTACGTAGCACACATGTGATATGTGTGCCCTGGCGTCTTTCCACGTGAGTGCCGCGGCCTTGATATGGTCGCGAGTCAAGCCCGCCGTCGTGATCGCGGGCATGCCTCTCTCTTTCCCGCCCTCCCACCCTTGGCTGCGCCACGATGCCTCTCTCTTTGCAGTGGAGGTAAACAATACATTTACTGTGGTGTAGGGGCCAATGGGGTTTTTGTAAGCAGCTGGGTTTGATGTGGTTGTGTCATATGTGGTGGCCAATTATATGGGTGTCCCTGCAGGGCAGGCTCGGGCTGCGAAGGAGGTGTTGGGGTAAGAATGGCGGGGTGACAAGTCGGAGGATAGCGTGGACCAATTGTCTGCATTGTTGGTTTGTGAGTTCGAGAACAATCTGGGGTTTGGTAGCCGGCCGATCAAAAGTCTGCTACCTCGCCGGTGGCAGCCCCGGGCAGGATTTACAGTAAATGAATGCGTTTCATTCTACATAAGTGAAGTGCAACGCCCTCAGGGAGGGATTCTGGGTACTTGAACGCTTTCCCGATATTATCGGTTGTGTAGTGTGTATATGAACTACGCCCCACAATGGTGGGTATGGACACGTGGGACACGGTTTTGGGTCAATTGGCGGTTGGCCACAGTAGTGGATGTTGCCACGGAATGTGGAGTATTTTAGTTAATTTTATTTATTATTTTCACACCCATTTCTGGGAAGCTAGTACTTAGTGCGACGGCGCACTGCCGTCGCACCAGTAAACCTTCCCCAACAAGGGACCCCAACCTGGGGAATTGGCTCTGAGCTTTACCGCCTCCGCGTGTTCTCAACTCCTCCTTGGAGGGAAGCACCGTAGTGTACGGAAGTTCAACCCCCTTGCACATCTAAAGGAGACCCATCATTGGGAGTACTAATTGTTCCAATCATATTGGTTTTTCGCCCTGTATAGGGAGTCCTGTCCACCGGCATTGCCGTATCTACTCGTCGCTCTCGCGACCCACTCGTCCTTCCTCTTTCCCCTTTTTAGGGTAGCACCTCCCGCTATCCGCGGCCCTCGTGTGCGCATCCGCTCACACACCCCCACTTACGTGGAAACATACCTCTACTGAGGATCACACCCCGCTCACGCGGATACCGATTCTTCGCCTTCACCTCCCTGCGCGAGTCGCGACAGGTGTCCCTGGTCTTACAAACCGGCTTCGCCGTGACACCTCTGGGAGGGCTCTACCCAACTGGGTTCACCTCGTGAGAGGAAGATCCCGGACGTCTTTCGGTGTTTTCCCCCTTTGGGGCATTGCACCACAAAGTGGTCTCCTGACTTAGAATCGGTTTTTGCTTTCCCTCTTACGAGGTTTGTTTTCATTCACCGGAAGTTCCGTGATCGTTTCCCGTCGTAACGGTATTTTCTCATGTCGAGAAATCCCTCCGACGCGGAGCCAGTGGTTACGCGTAGTCGCTCCCGCGACAACGCGGACACTTCCGAAGTTCGGTTCGTACCCCGTATCCCTATACGGACAAGTTCCAGCCGTGCTGGCGCCGCTTCATCGCGGAATGATACCCCCGACCGGGAACCCCGGAACCTCCTTTTGCCCTCGTTATCACCCCCGCAGGGGAATGCAGCATCGACTCCGGCTGTTGCCGCAGTGCCCCAGGCACCCCGGCCTGCTCCCGCTGTCGCGGCTTCAAGCCCCCGTGGAACGGGCGATAACACCCCCCAGGGAACTTCCCTGGAATCCCAGGTCCGCGCTCTGTGGACCGCCCATGACACCCTTGTAGGGGAACTAAAATCCCTCCAAGAGGTGGTCTCGGCAACCCCCGTAAAGGAGGTCGCCGAGGAGCTCCGTATTTTACGGTCTGACGTCAACTCCGTGTTGGAGAGTTTGGGACAACCCGCCGCCTTCATCGAAGGAGTTGAAGCCCGATTTGATCGGATTGGTGCCCGCCTGGAGACGCTGGAGCAGTTCGTCCTCATGGACAAACCATCCCCGGGTGATCCGGTAAACGAGGCATCGCACAACGACCAGGTTGCTGGGAAGAAGAAACGCCGTCACCGACGGAAACATCACCGAAACTATTCGGACTCCGATTCTTCGACATCGTCGGACTCACCCCGAAACCATTCGGTTAGCTCGAGCTCCTCGGACTCCGACTCGGAGGACGAGAAGCGAGGCTACTCCTCCCGCTCGAAGCGGTCATCGGCCACTGAAGGTGTGGTCCGAACCCGCCAGAAGGGGAGAAGACACCCCGGTCTCCGGGAATTGAAACCGACAAACCCGGATTATCGGAAGCTTTTATCATACCGGTACTACCGGCTTGAAGATTCGTCACTTGGACGTACGCCCCGTGGTACGGGAAAGGTGCGAGAATGCATTAAGCGAATGCAGCTCTCGCTCCGCAACCAGTATTTTACTGGAGAGGACCCAGTCCTAGTACTGGATTTCCTATCCCGCTTTGTAGCGGAGGCCGATATCCTCGGTATGAATGAGGGACAAGCCTATTTGGCTTTACCGTATTTCTTACGGGGAGTGGCCGAGGACCAATACACCTCTGTCCGAGGATCTTCTCGCGCCTCCGAGGGAGGAGTTACTTGCTGGCCGGAGGCTGTGCAGTATCTTCTGCGCTCCTACGCCACCAACACCGCTATTCAGCAGGCTATCCTCGCTTTGCGAGATACACGCCAGCGTGCTGGAGAGACCGAGACCGACTACTCGGTGCGCCTTAACAAGGCTTTCCACAGATGTGGTAACGTATACCCCGCTGGGGAGCGCAGTACCATGTTCATTGATGGTCTTGACCCGGCAATCCGGAGTTTAGTTACCCGTTATCGGGAGGACAAGCGAAGGATCACCTACCTCGAGCTGGTCCAACACGCTCGAGCGGAAGGGGATGCACTTCGTGCAAGAACTCCGAACAATCGGTCTAAATCCGCCAAGGCGTTGTTGCTGGAAAGCGAAGCTTCCTCTCTCCCGCTCACCGCGGATGGGAACCCTGGACAGGGATTTGATACCGTGCATTTAGCGCAGGGGGATGGCGTGTCGATACCCACCAGTGAGTTACCGTCAACGACGGAGATGACCCATGATACGGGAACAGAAGATCCCGTTCTATACGGTGGTAACAGTCGGGTTCAACCCCAACGACTCCCGTTTTCAAACGGTCAATCCCGTTATCAACGGCCTGGATGGACTGACACCCGCCCTGCGGTTCGCTTCTCCGATACTCGGAATAATAATCCGCGTGTCGCGGTGCTGGCTCTCATTTGTCACCTGTGCTATGCCCACGGCCATACCTCTCCTCAGTGTATTTGTTCACTGAAGGATATGGCCAAGGTGGTGGCAAATTATGAGGCCCTCACTCCAGAGGAGAAACGTTCCGTCCCGACGGCTTCCTACCTCCGTGCTAAAACGGACTTTTCTCACGCCCTACCACAGACCCCGCGTGCGCGGCAAGCTTCATACACCCCGATTCGGGAGATCACGCAACCATCCGTTGCAACCCCCGCTTATGCGGATAGAAACCCCCGTCAACGGGATGAAGCACTCGTTGTCGAGGAAACCAACCCACCGCCGAAGGCGGAAAACTAACTGAGGGAGTCTCCCCTTTGGGAGAGGCGTCCTCAAAAACGAGGCTGTTGGCGCCCGAGGCTTCCTCGCCTCGCTCCCCGGTGAAAGTCCTCTCGAGGAAAGACACCGCTGACGCGGACTCTGCGCACCTCGGTGTGTTGCGTCGCCCGTGGATACGGAGTAAAAATCCCCGGATTCCCGGTAGAGTCTTGGTCTTGGCCAAGCGCAATTATAAGGTCTATGCCGACCTTGGCCTTGATCCCCAGTTTATGGTGAGGTTTCTCACCGTCCTGGATACAGGTGCAGGCCCCAACTTCGTTGTGGAATCATTGTTACCCCCGCTTGTGCGGTCTCGTATCCGCTCTGACGCGGTCCCCGACATTTCGGATGCGAATAACAACCCGTTACAAACGGTGGGCACGGTGGACCTCGTCGTGAGACTTGGTACCTCTGTGGTGAAGTTGGACTTCATCGTTTGCCGTTCACTGGCAGCACCAGTCATACTGGGATGTGATTACTGCGACAGATTTGTCGACGCAATCAGGCCCCGCCTCAGGCGTGTAGAACTTGACGACGGATCGTCGGTTCCGATTGTTCGCCGCCCGCTAAAGCGGTCCTCTCGGAAACAAGTTCCGCTCCCTGCTGCGCAGGAACCACCGCCCGCGTCCCGCGAGTCCACCAAGCTCCGCGTCGCTGCCTCGGTTTCTATACCGGCTGAGTCCCAAGTCTGGGTACAGGTAAATTCCCGTCAACACGGTCTTCGGGTTATACAACCCCTCGCCTCGTTGTACGAGAAATCCCAGCTGGCGCTGGCTAATGGAATTGTCTCCATTTCCCCGGATGTTCCTTTCCGGATATTGGTTGCCAACCTTGGCAAACACCCCAGTATCTGGTCAAACACCAAGTAATTGGGAGTGTAACCCCCCATCCTATGGGAATGCTGCCAACGAAGATGACAGCCGCCGATGTACTCGGAGTTACCACCTCTTCTGAGGAGTTCGCCCCGCCGTCCGAAGACGTCAAGTCTAAGGAGGGGGAGGAAACCGCTACTTCAGCGTCGAACATACCGAGTAACTCGGAATTGCGAACCACACCTGTTCCACAGGACAATGCTCCATCGAGCAATGACCGGATTGATCCGGAAAAAGCACTTGAAGCGCTGGACTTCAGCCACGTGCCAGAGTCGCACCGCGACAAACTCCGTACTATGTTACGGGAATTCACCACAATGTGGGATGGCTCGCTTGGCGAGATTGATGCAACGGAACACCGGATCGATTTAATCCCCGGTGCGCGACCGGTTGCACAACCCCCTTACAGGGCAGGTCCGAAAGCTCGGGAAGAGGAGCAGTCCCAGGTGGACAAGATGCTCCGCGCAGGTGTGATTGAGCCCGCTCAATCGCCCTGGGCATCCCCAGTTGTACTGGCTTTAAAGGCTGACGGAACCTGGAGGTTCTGTGTCGACTACCGCCGGCTCAATGCCGTGACTGTTAGGGACACGTACCCCATCCCTCGTATGGACGAGTGCATTGACTCCTTGGAGACGCCACCGTGTTCACGGCCCTTGATGCCAATTGGGGATATTGGCAAGTACCTGTCAGACAGGAGGATCGCGACAAAAACCGCATTCACCTGCCATGCAGGAACGTACCGCTTCAAGCGGATGCCATTTGGGTTAACCAACGCCCCCGCCACCTTTCAGCGTGCAGTAGATATTCTACTCAACCGCTTTAAGTGGCGGAGTTGTCTGGTCTACCTTGATGATATCATCATCTTCTCCAACTCGTTGGACGACCATCTCACTCACGTCCGAGACGTGCTGACCGTACTCCGCGATGCGGGAATTACCCTCAAGTTGAGGAAATGCGAGTTTTTTCACAGATACTGTGAAGTATCTGGGTCACATTATCCGTCCTGGACGGTTAGCGATCGAGAAAGCTGGAGTCAAATCCCTCGTTGAGGCGAAAGAACCCCGCACTCAAACGGAACTGCGCTCCTTTCTGGGGCTGGTCAACGTCTATCGACGGTTTATCCCGAACTTTTCGGA